>PVJI01001536.1:0-176214 GCA_004026765.1 Micronycteris hirsuta | reverse complement strand
CTTTTCAAAGAACCAGCTCCTGGATTCATTAATCCTTAGAATCGTGCTTTTAGTCTCTATGTCATTTAATTCTGCTCTGATCTTGATTATTTCCTTCCTTCTACTTGCTCTGGGCTGTCTTTGTTGTTGTTCCTCGAGTTCTTATAGGCGTAAGGTTAGGTTGTTTGAAATGTTTTTTTTTTTTTTTTTTTTTTTTTTAGGTAGGCCTGTATCACTATGAACTTCCCTCTCAGGACTGCCTTCACTGTGTCCCATAAGTTTTGGGTTGTTGTTAGTTCATTTTCGTTTGTTTCCAGGAACCTTTTGATTTCTTCCCTAATCTCATTCTTGACCCATTCGTTGTTTAATAGCATGCTATTCAATCTCCATGATTTTGAGTCTTTTGGGGTTTTTTCCTTGAGGTTGGTTTCTAGTTTCAGTCCCTTGTGGTCTGAGAAAATGCTCGATATGATTTCAATTTTCTTGAATTTGTTGAGGTTTGCCAAAACAACCTTTTAGTGCTCTAAAGACTAGTGCTTCTCAATCCTAGTGTGCACACAAACCCCCTGGGTGTTTTTGTTGAAATGCAGATTCTAATTCAGCAAATCTTTGGTGGGCGTGAGAGTATGCATTTCTAACAAGTTCTCAAGGGATGCAGGGACAAGCTGGCCCCTGGACCACACTTGGAATAGTGGTCACACAGAATTTTCTTTTGTTTGTCTCTTTTTTGGGTCAGGTCTTTATTACATGTTATTTATGAAAACTAGTCTGTTAGTTCATGTGAGTGTTGCGAGTGAGTCTCCTAAAGATTTAGTGTTAAATAAGTGGTGACTCTTCCAACCAAATAAATGGTAAATCTTCAGAAAGGATTAAAGGGTAAACAGGAGTTGGAGACGAACATGTTCTATGTGCGGAGCTTTTATTTTCATAAATTTTTCTTGTGTAAGCCTTAGAAAGCCCCCCCCCCGAGGAGAACATTATTGTTCCCATTTTATAATAATAAGAAAGTATAAACCACAAGTTTAAAACTATCCAAAGCAAAATGTGGGAGATTCTACAGGAAAAATGACCTAGTTCTTAGACAAATAAATGGCATGGGAAAAGGAGGAAGGGTAGGAACTGTTATAAATAAAAAGAGACTTATGAGATAGATTGAATAAAAATGCAAGACCAGGATCTTGTTCAGAACCTGGTTACACACACACACACACACACACACACACCATAAACACACATTTTTGAGACATTTGCTAAAATGATTTATGGACTGAGTATGAGTCCTTAAAATTTTTTTACTAATTTTGTTAGGTGTAGTAATGCTACAGCAATTATGTTATAAATTAGAGTTCTTGTTAGTCAGAGGCCACTTGGTAAAATTATATCCTGTGAACATGCGCTTTAAAATGCTCTGCAAAACCTTTTTTGTTTAAAGATTTTATTTATTTATTTTTAGAGAGAGGGGAAGGGAGGGAGAAAGAGAGGGAGAGAAACATCAATGTGTGGTTGCCTCTCATGTGCCCCCCACCAGGGACCTGGCCTGCAGCCCAGGCATTTGCCCAGACTGGGAATGCAGCCGATGACCCTTTGCTTCACAGGCTGGCTGGCGCTCAATCCACTGAGCCACATCAGCCAGGGCTACAAAAACTTTTTAAATTGGAGGCAGGTAAGAAGTAGAACAAACAACAATTTATCAAATGTTGATAAATACTACTTTTAAAAACTTCATTATAAAACCATTTTAGCCTTAGAGAAAAGTTGTGCTATTTTTAACACAGAGGTCCTGAATACACATTGCCTTGCCTTCCCTCCCCTGATGATAACATCTTATATAACTATGGTTCAGTGATCAAAACCAGAAAATTAACACCGGCATAACGCTGTTCAAAAGTCTCCTCTTCCCTCCTTCACTTGTGCCCTTTTTCTACGGCAGGGTCCAACCCAGAGCCCCACATTACATTTGTTATGTCACCTTCGGCTTCGTTCATCGATGACAACCGCTTTGTCTGTCCTGTCTTTCATGCCCTTGACACTTTTCAAGAGCACGCTGGTCAGTCATTTTGTAGGTTCTAGATTGGTTTTGTGTGAAGTTTTCTGATGATTAGATCGTGGTTGTGTCGATAATTATTAAAGTTGGGAGATGTGCACTTAGGTTTCTATCATACTGTTCTCTTTGCTTTGGGGCATGTTTGAAAATTCATATAGTAGAATTAAAACAATAAAACAAACAAAATAAAAGCAGACTCACAGAAACAGAGACGAAAGGCCTGGTCACCAGAAGAGTGGGGCGGAGAGGTGGGCAAAAAGAGGAAGGGGAATGTAATCAATAATATTGTGATATGTTTGCACGATGACAGATGGTTACTAGAATTAGTGGGGTAATAAAATTGTAAAGTATGAAAATGTCAAATCACTATACTGTACACCTGATACTAATATAACTAATATAATATTACATACCAGTGATACATAGATTAAAAAATCAGTAGAGCCGAGGAGGTTATATAATTTTTAAAAATTGATTTAAAATTGTTTTTTTAAAAATTGATTATTAATGAGCAGATCTTGGATTAGAACTCATAGTAGTCTGACTAAAAAATTCTGTAAACTCTACATTTCAAAATGTATGATACAAAATAAGTGACATTTAGTTGTGAAGGTAGTATTCATGAGTGAGCTGTGCAGAGAGATTTTTTCCTGCTCTGTGCAGAATTAATCAAGCCTCAATTTGTGGGTTCATACAAATGAATGCACGTATGAGATCAAGGATGAATTGTCTTGCAGGATGACTTGGTGTGCAGGAGAAACTAAAACCCACACAAATTAGTTAAAACAAATATTGAGTATATGTTGGAAAGGTAGGTCATGGAATTCAAAGTAAGAATAGCAGGCTTCTCATGGGGAAAGTATTGGAAAAAAGAAAATGATAGACATTCACTTCTTTCTATGTGTCTCTCTTTATAAATGTTGGTCTCTCTCTGGAGACACATGAAACAGATAGTTTTCTGTTTCTTTCTGCATGCCTGCTTCATGGTCCTACATCTCTGGGTAATCATTCTTCATTTCATGTTGCTATAACGTAGTAAATGACTGCTTCACCTTGAGCCTATACAACCTTAGACACAGGGATTATTGCCAAGTGATGCTCAACTTTTAGGCTTCTTTATTCAAAACCTTGTCATATAATTCAATTTCCCCCATCTTGCTGGTTAAATAAATATGTCAGTCCAATGAACTGAGTGGTAGGGATCTATAGTATCCATAGTAACGGGAGCCTATTCCTTCATCTTTGTGAAGAGGGTGGGTTTAGTTTAGGCTAAGAAGAAGCAGGCAAGATAATACTTCAGTTCCATAGAATTGTCCATAATAACTTTTATCCATTTTTTTCTTGATTGTAATTCCCCAGAAGAGGTTACAATTGCTGATTCCTCTTGCAGAGGAAAAATATAAACTAGATGATGTGAGTTACTTGAAAACCCATGATTTTATACTAAGAAATAGGCATGGGACTAAGTCCTTTGGGTAGGTTGCCACAATCCTTGCCCATGAGGAGATCAGAGGCTAGCAGAAGATACAGATATATAAAATTAAAATGACAAAACCATGTAATTGATACTGCAATGGAAGTATACACAGGTTCATAGATATAACATAGAGGAAATAATTAGGTATGTCTGGGGAGGGTAAGACAAGAAAGTCTTCTGAAAGAAAGGAGCATATGAGTTGGAATTTGAAGGCCAAGTTCGGAAGTGAAACACTTCCCTAAGCTGACTCTTCTTGAAGGGTGGCCTTCAGTTCACCATCTTGAATGTGTAAGGAGAGCCGGAGATAACCCTTCTTTGCTGCAGTGGAGAGCTCAGTTTTTCAAGGCTCCCCTGTTTTCTGCTGGCTTAGCTGTTCATGATTAAGTTGTGGGCATTTATATGTTCTGCTTTCCTGATTGCTGCGGTATTTGAAATTCACCCCCATTGACTGGGTTTGTTTCTTGACTTTCTGAAAATGCAACATTTGTTCAGTGATGAGGCACTCTGGGAAGGCATCACACCTTGTTCAGTGCTGGGCTCTTGTGAACAGGTTTTCTGAGCATTCTCTACATTTGCAATGAAGAGACAGGCAGCCTCAGTTGAAGAATACCCACTGATGGTTTGATCTCTCTCTTGCTTACATTGTAAAATTTAAACTTGTAGAGTGGGAACAGCTTCTCAACTATCCTGGTCTTAGAAAAGCAGATACAAGAAGATTGCTGTGTATGGAAAAATGAAATGAGTGTTGAATTCTAAGACATAGGGTGGTTGACGTGAACCTTTCAATGTGTCTCAAAGCATCCATTTTAACCAGCGGTTGTTGAATTTCAGGGTGGAGGATATATATGGTTACTTACCTGGTATTTTGGGCGGAGACGTGTATGTACATCCAGGGTAAGGCAAAAGTAGGCTTAGAGTTGTGAGTACCTAAAACAGTTTATTCTTATACTATTATTTATTAGTTATTATATTATTATCCATATGAACCACTGTTAACCTACTTGTGCCTCATCCTGAATGTACACCTACTGCCATTATTGTCAACCTGTGTATAGCCAGAAGTCACAACGTTTAGAGCAACAACATGGGTCAAACACAGCTGGATTTATTACAGAGCAGTGTAATAGCCACACCTTTTTCTGCTACAATATGCACAAGCAATGCCAGAAACTTGCTAAACAAATTTAGTCAAAATTTAAAATGGGCATGTATGTTTACTGTCTTAGGTTCCACTGGCCATCTGGAACATATAATAAAAAGAAATCCATTACAAGAAAATTTCTGAAACATCCAAACATTGTAACTTGGCTTTGGAAAGCTTAAAAGAAGAGGACAGACAGCATAACCAGTTCCTACTTGCACTGGAATTTGTTTATTCTGCTTATTGTATATCAGAGCCAAAGGCCCTAATGGTTTTGACTGGATCTAAGTGTAGTTCTGTTTCTGTATATTTGGGCTGAGCTAGTTTCTACAAATGAGCTTTTGTAGATTGCACACAATTTTAGTCTCCAATTTTAACTACCTGCAAAATTTCTGGAAAATCATTCCTGAAATCACATCTTTTGTAAAAAGCTATCTCTTTGTCATGGGAAGAAAATGCATTATTTAATTTACAACCATTTACAGAGTCCCTGCTCCATGAAGGTAGGATGGGTGTTGTGTTGCAGAGTGGGAAAGAGGTGTGCGGTGTAGGCAGGGGGAGAACTAAATAGGAAAAGAGGATCCCTAACCCTCAAAAATGCCTGTGCTCCACTGGGAAGACAGGTGTATGCCCAAGTCATGCCTTGGACTTCCCCTAGGGAAACGGGAGAGAAGGGCAAGGTGTGAAACCCAGCAGTTTAGCAGAATTACAAATAGGAACATTAGTGGCAGAAACAGTACGTTTTTAGCTTTCATCCCGGGGTCACGGCGAGCATAGAGAGCTATCTCCAATATGAGTGTGGATCATGGCAAGTAGGGAGGCCCAGTCATATGTTTCATCCCTTCCACAGGCTCAGCAAAGGGAGAGCCTTATGACTTTGGCCACTGGACGGCCCCCTGCTTGTGACAGTGGCAGGATGTCCAAGGTGCTCTGCTAACGTTATGATAGAGCTGGGACTAAAAATATACACACATCCAGTTGACTTCAAATCGCATACCTTGGGTCATGGTAGGAACACAAAACACCAAGGTATTTACCTTCTGATCCCATATTCTTACCGGAAAAATAAGGGACTTGGAATCAGTTGTTCCCAAACTCTTACAGAATACACTTTTCTTTTTTTAGTTTTTTTTTAAAATTTTTTTCTAATTTTATTTTATTTTTGTTAAATTACAGTTATTTACATCCTCTCCCCTCCCCTCCACGCTTCCCCTCCAGCCCCCCCAACCTCCCTCCTCCCCCTTAGTTCTGTCCATGTGTCCTCTATAGTGATTCCTGAAAACCCTTCTCCCCATTGTCCCCTCCCCCCTCTTCCCTGTCTATTGTTAGACTGTTCTTAATTTCAATGTCTCTGGTTATGTTTTGCTTGCTTTCTGCTTTTGTTGGTTTGCTTGCTTTCTGCTTTTGTTGGTTATTCAAACCCAAGATAGAAAACAGATAAAAATAAAACTGCTTTGGCTGAGGCCTGAGTGGGATGCAGAGCTCTGACCCCCCTCTCGTGGCAGAGGAGTCCTGTGGGTTCTATCACATTGTTGTCCAGCAAGTGCTCCCTCTCCCCAACCCCTTCCAATGGAGAGTATACATTACCACCCATTGGTCTCCTGTTTGCCTAGTTTGCCTATGTGACTTGCATTGGCCAATGCAATAGAAGCAGACATGGCATTCTTCTCATTCAAAATGAATTTCCATTACCAAAACGGCTTTGCATCTTGCACCCCTGGCCTCTGTTGTTAAAAAAAATGATACGCTCCAGGGAGTTAGTGCTCTTTCAGCCTTGAAGGAAAGACAGATGGAGCATATATATTTTATTCTTAGCCTGGAGTGAACCTCCACGGCAAAACAGCAGAACCACAGATGAGAAATAAAGGTTTGCTTTTGAAGGCCACTGAGATTGGGGCATGCTTGTTATACAGCTTAATCATAGCAAAGGTGGTCTAATGTAGGTTCCAAAACATATTCTCCGAAGTGGCGTGGCTCAGAGCATAGATGTAATTGGTAGAGAAAAGTAAGAATCTAAAACACTAAATCAAAAAATACAACAATCATAACAACCCACTTACTCCACTGGTGGTGTCCATTCCAGGTGAGTGAGTAGTGTTTGCTGCTCAGAAGCCCAGTGTGGCTCTGTCACCCGGCCTAATTCTCCAGAGTCCAGCACAACCTGTGAGCTTCCTTATCTCACTCAGATGAATATTCTTCTAGTGTGTCACAAACAGTTGGTTTCTGTTGCTTGTAACCAAGGATCCCTAACCGACACCTATGTAGCCATTACTTTGGTCACTACTCTACCTGTGTTTATATATTTATATTGTATATAATGAAGAAGTTGAGAGATGAGAAAGGGTGGTTGTATTAGCTCATCTAATTGGCAGTTTCACTTTGGCAAAGTTTGGGAAGCTGCAATACTCCTGTATCTGCCTGTATCTCTATTACCAAGCCCTGTCCCCTCTCCCAGCTGCTGTGACAGTTCTTTGGGAATGGCTCACAACTGTCCCTTTTCTAGAGATTTTCTCTGGGCCTGATAGAAGCTTCCTCACCCCTCTCACCCACCCCCACCTCCAGCAGCCTGAACAGTGACTGGCACAAGGAAGCATGAGGCCAGCCTCTTGCCTCTGTGATGCTGTTCATGTTCCAGAGCTCCTGTGTGACCAGGCTGAAGCTGAACTCCAGCTGAGTCCATTCCCTCAGTCAGCAATCTCTAGCTCTTCTGTAGCATGACCCTCATAACCCCTTGTCCTGAGAACACTCCCTCAATAAATCATAGGTTCCTGAATCCATGTCTCAGGCTCTCATTATAGGGAAACAAAACCAAGACATTTTCTCTTCCAAACCTCAACTCATCCTTCCTTTCCATTAGACTTGCTGCCTCCGTAGCCACAGTAATCTTTATGATGATTATGTATTCGCTTCATAGTGAAAATTTCAGAGCAAAAGGGGGCAGGCGACCATAGAGACCACAGAAAGTGATGGATGCCCCTTCATTATTCTGGTTTTTTTTTTAATTTCTTTTTTCAATTACAGTTGACATATGACGTTATATTAGGGGTGCAACATACTAATTCCCCTCTTCATCATTCTGATGGCAGCATCTAGGGGACTGTCACCAAGGAACGGTGGCTTTTAGAAGAGTAGGTGCAGAGCTGAGGAATGGTGGGCGTGTTTGCTCATTTAATTGGCAGTTTCACTTCAGCAAAGCTTGGAATGGACCAGCCATCAGTGGCTTTCACACTTTCAGGCCAAGAGGCTCCATCCAAGGGGCTTCTATTATCACGACTCCGTGGGCTCTAATTTTCTCAAGCATGTTCTGGAAACCATCCCTTACTGGCATCTTAAGCAGACCAGAAAGGGACCCCCCATTTTCTCTGCCATTTCCCAGAAACATTTATTGGGCACCTATTGGATATATCACCATGCTCAGTACAGGGGGTGTAACCATGAACCTGACCTAGTCTTGTCCTATGAAAGTTGTGGTCTGTTGGGGCAAAGATATTTTAGTTTAAAAGTTATAGAACTATTCTTAAAATTGCAGTGGAAATTGTGGCTTCCAGTGAGGGGGACCAGAGACTGTCTCACAGGGGCTCTGCAGTTCTGTGTGGTCACAACCTGCCTGCCGCAGCACCCTCACCTCCCCGGAAATCCCAGCTGTGACATCTCCGGCAAACATTCCAGAACACAGGCCCAAAGAAATGAGTGCGTGCAAGTATAGCTTTTTCATCTGACATTTTAAAACTGAAGGCTGTACTCAGAATTTTTGTCACTGCGTGTTGTTTCACACAGCAATGCCCTTGGACATGCATTCTGCTGCAGGGAATTTCTTCCCTGTTCTTTTTGGCCTGTGAACTCTTACTGACCCTTTAAGACACAGTTCAAATAGTGCCCACTCTGAGAATCACCCCAAACTCAGCTAGGTGGACATACTTCACTTCGCAATGTGTAGCCTGGAGTTCTTCTTTATGTGTCTCAACCTACAAATACATTATGAGCTTCTTCAAGGCAGTGATCAGCCTAGAGTGTAGACTCTCAAATAATGAGAATAGATAGTATTTATTGAGCACTGACTATAGATTACATATTATTCCAAGAATGTTACACTAACTCATTGAACTTTCTCAAACTTTTTATTACCCCTATTTTACAAATAAGAAATGAAGCACAAAGAGGTTAAATAACTGGCCTGAGTTGCACAGCCAAGAGATGGCCAGTGCAGGTTTCAAACCAGGCGGGGTGCCTCGTGTGGCTTCCAAGTCCAGCTCTTAATCTTCTCAGGGCTTCCTCACCTGGCAAGTCCATGGGTAGAATTCAGGCGGGGTGGGGGGCCTGATACATGGAGGAAAAAACATTCCATCTTCTAGTAATTTGTGACTGAACTGTAACACTTCCTGCGATTGTGAATGTAGGCAATACACCACAGCAGTGTTTGCAGGTCTGTGATTTTGTCATCTGTAGACGTCCCAGGTACACTCTTATCACAGAAAAGTCACGGCGACTCTTTCAAAATGTTGCCTACCTTCCTTACTGCTTAGTAACTATAGTAGTTACTATGCAACCCCTCCACATGTTGTTGTTTAAAACCTTAATGAAATACGAATCTTGCATTAATTTTAAAACTATTTTAACTATCTCAATAAGTTGTTTTCTTTTGTAATCCTATGTTTTATTATGCATTTAAAACATCATTCTGAACAAAGTACTAATCGTTCCTTAAATGATAATCCAGTCATAGAGGAGCACATATTACCTGATTCCATTTATAGGAAATGTCCAGAATAAGCAAATCCATACAGACAGCAAATTAGTGGTTGCCTGAGGCTGGGCGAAGGGGAGAATGGGAATGACTACTAATGGGTCTGAGTTTTCTTTTGGAGGTGATAAAAATGTTTTCAAATTAGATTCTGATGATGATTGCTTAACTCTGTAAATATACTAAAAACTATTGAACTGTACCCTTTGAATGCACAAACTTTATGGTATGGAAATTATATCTCCATGAAACTGTTAGAACAATAACAAGGTTATTCCGAGAAGGGGCTCACAGGCTTCGCAGGACAGCTAGTGGGGTCCAAAGACACCAACAGCGTTTAGAAGCCCTGCCTCTGGCTGTGGTTGATAAATCATATGCAGACAGGTTCTGATTTAAGTTAAAAATAATTTATACAAGCGAATTGTTAACTATTGTGAGTTATGTAATGGAATTTATGTAATGGAACTGGTATGGCAGCAGCGGCAGGATGCAGTGTGAATATCAGAGATTTCCTGGGTCACTTTAGAGGACAGAGACACCCACAAACAAGGGGCTGAGAGTCCACTGGGCCCATTGCCCCTCATTCCTGGGTGTTGAATTTCCCTCCACATTTCCAATCAGGTCTGCTGCTCCTTAGTAAAACCCAGGGGCAAGAAACAGCAATTCTCTTTCCTTTTCAGCCTACCCCTCACCCCACAAAGATGCCTCTGTTGAGTGCAAAGAAATTTCTCTTCTGTCCCTTATGGAATCATGACCTTTGCTGGCAAAGATTTGCTTTTGTAGCTCCTCCTTCAGGATGGTTGGTGGTGAGCCCTGAATAAAACATACTTGTTTTCTTGGTGCCTTTGCTTTCGGCAGCTCCCCCTGGAAGCACCCCTGCCCTCTTCCTCGCCCTTTAGGGTCCAGCAGCAGCCTCACTTTTCCAGGGAGTCCTCCAAGAACTTCTCCGATGTCCATGTCCAGACTGCCTCTCTCCCCCAGTTCCTCTGCCACAGCTCATGGGTGCCCCATCGTTCAGCATTGCAGTGGGTGCTGCTGGTGCCCTGCCTGAGTGTCATGGCGGCATGGTAAGGGGCACTTTCCACACATGCAGATGTCCTCTCATCTCAAGCACCTGCCACACTACTGACCCGAAGGGTTTTCTTGCCCAGAGAAGGGTGCTCAACCTGTCTGTGTTCAGCTTAGATAAACCATGGACTTAACAAGCCCAGAAGCAGTCTGCAACAAATGAAGGACACACATTAGTGGGTAAATAGCCTGTTTTCCTCCCACTTCAGGGCGATTATTCTGTGGTGTGTTCTCAGAAGGATTGAGCCTCAGGTGTCCAAGATATAACTTGTTCATTAATACATTCTCCTCTACCTTTCCTTCATTCCCCTTCTCAGTTCACCATTGCTCGCTTGTGGTTGTTGAAATCATCTCCCAAATAACTATTTGCACCCAGGTTCTTGTTTCAGGGTTGGGTTTAGGGGGATACCAGCTTAGTTGGGCTTCTATAAGATATGGCTTTAAAGAAATATGATGGACATGTAAGGATGGTGGGTAGCAGAGGGATTCTTTGAGCAGCAAACCCACGGCCAAGCAGATCCATTGGGATGCAGTCTCCTTACCCACGTATTCCTGTAACTCTGCCATTGCTCAAACATTTTTGGAGCTCCTCTTTTTAAACTGCCTTCAGCACCCACAGAATATTGGATTCAGAGCTCCAGAAATTTTCATGCCTGTGCACTAAGCAAATTGTTTTAAACTAAGAAAAGTTAATTCAGGCCAAGTCTTAAAAGTTAGGTGGATTCAGGCAGGTGACAGAATTCTCTTTCCTCCTATGGATCAAAAATAGCTCCAATGGAGAATCCTAAGAATGTGTTATCTATCTCACAATAGACATAAGGTGGACACACCACAGATGTTTCTCAAGTGATGAATGAATAGCATTCAATGGAATATTACTCAGCCCCCCAAAAGAACACTGGTACCTGTTACAATTGGATGAACTTTGAAAATGTTAAGTGAAAGAACTCAGACACAAAAGGTCATACAGTGTATGACTCTATTTACATGACACATCCAAATGGGACAAATCCATAGAAAAAGAAAGCAGATTAGTGGTTGCTAGGGGGTAGGTAGAAGTGAGAATGGGGTGATGTTAATGGGATTGGGTAATGAAAATTGTATTGGGTATTGGAGTAATGAAAATGTCTTGGAACTAGATGATCATATAATATGGTGAATATACTGAATGCCACTGAACTATACACTTTATAATGGTTAATTTTATTTTTCATGAATGTTACCTCAATTAAAAAATACATGTGTTAAAGTATGTGTTACTGAAATGATAAAGTCCTGCACTGCTTTTCCTGCAGGCAGGGTTGATATTCTGACTCTTTAGCAACCTTAATGCAGACCAGCTGTGATGCTGGAGAGACGGTCTGGAGCAGGCTCCAAGTGGCAGGTCTTCCGTGGCTGGACCAGAGGGGCCTGGGCAGCTGAGGCCATGAAGGAGCGCTGTGGTGGTTTAGAACGGGGTTGTTTATCACTTGGTAGGGAAGTATTTCTTAACAACTGGACAGGCTTCCTGAGGTGTACTGGCTGAGCATCAGTTCTGCCCACAGGGGACTCTTGGGAGACCGACTTTTATGTTAGTCCAGTGGGGTTTTTATCCAAGAACATTTCTTCCTGGCAGCCCCATGGTCCGATGTGAGGGTGTGGCTGCAGCCTGGCTGTACCTAGAGAGGAGCAGGGCTCACTAGTATCTCACCTGGCAGCCTGCAGGGTCTAATGCCGTAAGGATAGACACTCTGGAGCAGGAGGTTTATCTCCCTTTCATCCTCATCCTCTTCCTGCAGGCTGGGAAATCCATAATTTGAAGCCTGATGCATACACAGGTGGGAGGCTGGGTTCTACATTCTTGCTACTCAAAGAGCAGGCTGGGACTATCATCATCCTGGGATCACCCAGCAGCTTGTCAGAAATGCAGCCTACTCCAGCCCTGCTGAATCAGGACCCCTGAGGTAATTTGTATGCACATTACAGTTTTGGAAGGTCAGTTTTACTAAACAATCTCTTAGGAGTGTTTACTATTTTGTCTCAACAACGTAGGCTAAAGACTCCTTCCGTTGCAATTCTCTTATGGCCATGATTGGGATAGAACATGTCTTAGATCTCTGTGGATACTGTCCAGGGATTTTCTGGACAGAACAAAAAGTAACTCATAGAAAGCCAATACTTTTTTATCTTTTTTAAATCCTCATGCAAAAGACGTACTCACTGATTTTAGAGAGAAACAAAGGAAGGAAGAGAAATATCAATGTGAGAGAAAAACATGGATTGATTGCCTGCGATATGCACTCGGACCCGGGACAGAACCTGCAACATAGGTATGTGCCCTGACCAGGAATCCAACCAGCAACTTTTTGGTTTACTGATTGATGCTCCTACCAACTAAGCCACACCAGCCAGGGCCATAATTTATTTAAAGTCTCTTGTTTCTCCTTAGAAATTCATGTAAATTTTATACTCTATTCCATGGTATATTGACCTTAATGTAAAAGTGTTTGCTTTTTACTTCCAAAATCTTTAAAGAACATTGGGGCTTCAAGGAGATGAAGCATTGTTTTATTCCCCATAACTTTGTCTCTATCCCCCAGCACCTTGTGCTATTCTGGGCTGAAAAGCAGATGTAAAGTGAATCATGAAGTTAGTGATTCAACGGGGAAAAGCCCTGGCCACTACAGGCTCCAATTAATAGGGGAAATACAAGGATGCAGAAATAGCATTGGAAAAGACCTTTGAAGTTTTAACTCTGGGTACTGACCACAGAATAGAAACAAAAATTCATGCGAAGTCTTCAACTACAGCAGAAGGGATTTAGCCCTGGTGGGTGTGGCTCAGCAGCTGGAGCGTCATCCCATGACCGAAGTGTTCAATTTCCAGTCGGGGTACATACCCAGGTTCATTCCTGGTCCTGGCATGGATCCCCGGTCTGTGTGCACACGGAAGCAACCGATCAATGCTTTTCAAACATCCCATCGATGTTTCTCTCTCTCCCTTCCTTTCTCCCTGATGTTCTCTCTCTAAAAAGCAAATGAAAATGTCCTTGGGTAAAAAAAAAAAAAAAAAAAAGCGGAAGGGATTTATAGTAGTTCAATAAAAGATCTGGACTCAGTGACTGTCTTAGGTTGTGGCCTCTAGAAGCGGAGCCTGAGACAAGGATTTGGGTGTGTGAGATTTGGGGCCTCTCAAGAGAAGCGGGGTGAAGGAAGCAGAATGGCCCTGGGAGCTGAGCAAGGATGCATCCTTAGGGAAATCTAGGCTTGACTTGATTTACAGGGAACCCTGGAGCAGGGATCATACCCCAGAGTTGTCTCACCTTCAGGCCAGAGTGCTGTACCCTGGTGTGAGCCAGTGGTTGATAAGGAGCTGCTCCCAGATTGGCTGGTGCATCAGGGTCACGTGATTTCTATTCATCCCAGGAAGATTCTCTGGAGAAGGGAATTTCTCTGTTAGCAGCAAATCCTCCCAGCAGTCCTGTAAGGAGATATGAATGGGCTACAAACAGCAACCACTGTGGCCTGCATGATAGTAGTAGCTCACATCGACCTTCCTTCCCATACTGCTGCTCTTTCACTTAGAGAGTGTATCCTGTTGGATTTAATCTCTTCAATATGTACTGATGTTGCTTTCTTTTCTAAACTGTTGCTGGACATGACCTCTGAGGACAGCCATTGGTTTCTGCTCTTGTAAACAAAATTCCCAAAGGATTCTGGTGGCTTTCACCCAGTGGGGTGCTCACTTGTCATCCCCTTCAGGTGAAGTTCCTGAGGTGGCTCTCTTCCTTCCCACTTTTGATTTCCATGTGGTCTTGCCCTGGTCCCACCCATCAGTCCAGGGAAGCTTTGTTCCTGAACACAGAGTCCCAAGGAAATAGCGAAAGGACAGCCTTGACCTTATCGTTCTAGCTGATTATTTAAACAGCTGCCTTGGCAAGAGTTCACGGTAAGGAAGGGAGTGAGCCATCTAATGAGTACAGTCTCTGTAGTTACCACCCAGAGAGGCAGCCTCAAGTGTCAAGTGGCCTTTAGACACGGAGATTGCCATAATCTCACAATCACCTTGAGTGATTGGGTGTTGAGGAAGATGGCCTACTTTCAGACTTCAAAATCTGGAAATGGTTTAATTAGTGCATATGTTAATCATGGTTCTTATGTCAAAATTCTCTCGAGGCAGGCACACTGCTTTTCTTTACCCTTTCACTTATTTCCCACTTCATTTTTCTCTGTACCCCCCCCACTCTCCCCAGGCTGAGAACGCAGGTACCATAACTGCTTGCCCATGTTCTCTGACTGGAACCTGAAATACTCTAAGCAGATGCCAGGAATTCGGAAATAAGTCCTGAGAATTTGCAATAAAACTTAATCCCAAAGCAACAGTTTTATTTATTTATTTTGCTCCAAAAACCCACTCTAAGTGATAAACAGTATGTCTGTTAAGTACGCGGATGTCCTTTCTAGAAAGAACAGCCTTTTTAGAAAATTATAGCGATTTCCAGGTTCTTTCCTGTGTTGATTGATAACACTTGACTGGAGAGTTCTTTTTTAACAGTCTCTTAGGAGCTTACTGCATCAGGATATATTTTGGGAAGCCTTGGAGTTTTTATTAGGCTGGGTTCTCCATAGAAATAGAACCAATAGGAGATAGGTAGATAGATATGTACTATATGGAGTTGGCAAGCCGAAGCTCAGGAGAGCTGATGGTGTAGTTCCAGTCTGAGTCCAAGGGCCTGAAAAGCAGGAAAGTCAATGATTCCAGTGCAAGTCCAAGTCTAAAGGCAGAAGACCAATGTCCCAGCTTGAAGGCATTCAGGTAAAGAGATAGAAGTCTTTTATTCAGCCTTTTATTCTATTTAGTTCCACTTACATTGGGCAGAGAGCAATCTGCTTTACTCATACTTAATCTCATCCAAAACACCCTCACAGACACATCCAGAATGATGGTGAACCAAACATCTAGTACCTTGTGACCCAGTTCAGTTGACATATAAAATTAACCATCATAAATCTTTTCTGTCTCCCATAGGTTCTAGTACCCCAGGTCTGATCCTAATCAGCTCTGTCCTCTGTGGACATGAAAATCTACCTCTTGGGGTCACAGTTTTTTCATCTGTGAAATGAAAAGTTTGAAAAAGATAATCCATGAGATTCTGAATATATGATTTAATATTCTTTCATAAAATTCATAAAAATGCAGTCATAATCTTATTGGATCTTTCTTTGGCATATAAGAATTTGTCCTTGCTTTATATATGGAATTGTGTGTATCTATAAGGAAAGGTGTCTGTAGGTTCCTACCAATAACTGTAATTTTAGTCCAAGCAAAGACTATACTCTCTAACTTATCTTAAAAACTATGAGTGGCCAAAAAAACGTAAGTGGGAACTGCTGGGCGAGACTTTTGGGAAGATTCCTTTAACAGGATACAAATAGCCAGAGTGGATCCTGCTTTCTTTCTCGCATTTCTCCTGATCCTGATCTGGAACAGAGATGTAGTATTCTGAGCTCCAGCTGCCATTTTTAACTATGAATAAGTCTTGAGATTGGAAACCATACACTAAGGATGGCAGAGCAGAAAAATAGAAGGAGCCTAGGTTTCATCTGACATTATGGTACCTTCATGTTTATGCTGAACATCCACCTCTGAACTTCTTTTATATGTTGGAGAAATGAACTTGTACCTTGGTTAAATCACTGTTATTTTGAAAGTGTTGAATAAAAGCTGATATCATTTCTGAACTGATACCAGAGAAAGCCTAGCTTCTGATTTGCTCAAAGCAGTATTTCTCAGACTTCACCAGGGCTCAGAGGGATCGTTACAACACAGATTGGTGGGTGTGCCCTCAGGGTTTCTGATTAAGTCCGTCTGGGGTGAGTCAGATAATTTGCCTCACAAAGTCTCAGTGATGCTGATGCTGCTTGTCCAGGGACCACACTTTGAGAACCATGTCTCAGAACATCTCCAATTCATTGGGGCAGAGGGAGAGAAAACCTTGCAACTTGACAAAGCAGTATCCAACCCAGATTATGGGGTGTTCGCAAATGCTGTCTTACTGAACACCTTTAAATTTTACTTCCAAACTCATGATGAATGCCATCCTGGGGTGTTTCAGAGGAAATCATGGTCCTGAGATCTTTCACTGTATGCAAAGTACTAAGAAGCTAGAGCTGACAAGTTATTTAGCCGCAAGAACACGGGCAGACACAGCTCTCTGGAAGACTGTGTGTTGCCATTTTCAATGTGGGGTCTTACTATTTCTGATATCCCTCCAAAATGACTGTCAGTGCTTCTAACAGTCTCAGATCCTCTCTTTATTGATATCAAGATCCAGGAGTACATGTCTGTTTCCTAAAAAGAGCTGAAGAAGATAAACAATCAGGCCAATTCAACCTGGTATTTTAGAAAGTCACCCCAGGATGGGTCTAGTCTGAGGAAATGTCACTTTTCCAAGTCTCCTCAGGGCAGCCCTTTGTTTCCTGAAAACAGCAGTGTGTCTGAGAGGGTTTCCTTCTCCTTCTGCCCCATTTCCGCAGTGACGATGGGAAACTCAGTACAGGAACTGCATTGTTGTGGCTGGGGCTCAGAGCAGCCGCTTCTCTGAGAATTGGGAATCGCTTCCCAGGCTCAATATTACACCAGCATCTGTCACAAGCTCCTTCCCAAGGATTGTGGCAGGGAAGCCCTGGGCTTCAAGGCTGTGGTCTGTGTTCAGGGTTTTAAGGAGAAAGAGAAATGTAAGCACAGGCAGATTCTGGTCTCGGAGAATCCCCAGTTCCTTCAGGGCATGTGCCCCACCTCCTCTTCCAACCTGTCCTCAGGAACAGCTTCCTCAACTCCGCCAGGGTCTGAGCTCTGTGTACCTACCTATTGAATTCCACTTTTTTTCCCCCCAAATCTCTGGTCACTTGGCACAGGCTAGGTGCTCAGTAAAAGTTTGTGGCCAAATGGGTGGCAAGTGCGCAATGAGTGTGCATCAGCTGAGACAGCTAAGATAGCCTGGGTAAGCAACTGGTGGCATCTTTATTTCCTTCTTTCTTTCTTTCATTCCTCCATTATCTCCTGCCTTTATGAGAGCTCCAAGTCAATACTTTATTGAGACATAATTTGTATACAGTGAAAGGGACAAACCTTGTGTCCATAACCCTGAGAAGAACATTTTTATCACCTTTTCAGTTACTTGCCCCCATCCCAACCCCCAGAGGAAATCACTGTTCTGATCTTTATCACCATGGATTAAATTTCCGTGTTTCTAAACTTCATGTAAATGCCTGGCCTCTTCCACTCAGCATAGGGTTTTTGAGATTCAGATGCACCTTTCTTAATTTTCTCAAAAGTCAAATTACCTGACCTTGAGCCCCTGTGATTGCACCTTCATCGAAGTCAGTGTTAGGGTCCTCATGCTCAGCCTCAATGATAAGGTCATGGCAAACCTGGAGCAGGGAGGCAGGAGGGTCTTGGGCACAGAAATAGTTGGTGAGGCCCCTCCTTCCCTCTTTCCACTCTGGTTGGCCTGCTGAGCCAGCACCGTGTTTGGAAACTGAGACCACCGAGCGAGCTCCCTCTAATTCCTAGATGAGAGACTTCTCTCTGATGAGACCAAGGGCCACAGCGCCTAGAGATGCCTCTTCGGTATCTGTGCAGCAGCCTGGAGGTTCTGCCCCTTCTCAAGGCTCCATCTTGGATCCTGGGTCCTGGGGGCCTCTATTAGCTCCTATTCGAGGGGAATCTCCTACCTGTTTCTCTCCAACCTCAGTAATCTGCCTCATGTCCCCTCCCCTTCTTTTTACAAAAGCCAGGACTGAGATTGTTTTTTTCCAACAAGTTCTCTGTAGCCTTACCTGGGACAGAGGAACACATCGGCCATCTCTGAAGGGGACTCCTGGGAATATACTCCAGGACTCAACTTCAGCTGCCCCTCGGCTGCTCAGCAAAATCTTCAATCCAAAAAAAAAGCAAAACACCTAACACAGAACCCCCCTTTCAGCTAAATACCTGCATAATCTACGCCAGCACCAGAACCCAGAATGTTTGTGTGGAAAATGCACAAGAGTGCTGCCTGGCCTGACTTCCACTTTGAGGCTACAAATCTCACCTGGGTCTGGAATCTTTTAATACCTCCTGAGAGTGTTCCATTTCCTGATTTCCAAAGCAACTCGTTCATGTCTTCTCCCTCCTGAAACCTTTTCCCTATACCGCCTACCCCATTCCAAACACACATATGTCTTAATATTCCCAAATCAGCAAGGCTCTGATACCACATTCTCAGCCTCCTCTCCTGCCAATGAGGAGATCAAGTGTCCTCTGGATCCCTTGGCCTCTCCCTTTCTTAAGGATGTGACTCCAGAAATTATCGTCTCTCTCTCTTGCATCACCAGTTTCTCCCTGTTTACTAGATTCAGCACACAAACATCCTCTAATTTATTTTATTTTAACAAACAAATAAGTTCTCTCAGAACCATTGTTACCATATTTTGCCATGTATAGTATGCACCCACATTTTCGGCCCAAACTTTCGGGAAGAAAGTCTTTCATTTTAATTTTTTAATTCAATTTTTTATTTATATATAAAACCAGTATCACCCTCCAGGGTACTGTTTTGCATATGGATATCATTATTGCTTTCTAGAGTTATACTTCTAATGCATAAGCATAAATAAAATAATTAAAAACATTTCTGTAGATACAGAATTAGTACTACCCATGTATGATGCACATCCTTATTTTTTCCCTCAAAAATTTGGGCAGAAAGTGTACAGTATACAAGGCAAAATATGGTAGTTTTCTAGGGCTGTTGTAACAAAGTACCACAAACTGGGTGGCTTAAAACAGAAATTTATTCTCACAGTTCTGGAGATTAGAAGTCTGAAATCAAGGTGTTGGCAAGGCCGCGCTCCCCCCAAAGGCTCTTGGGGGAGCAAGCATACTTCCTTGCTTCTGCCAGCTTCCAGTAGCCCCAGGTGTTCGCTGGCTTGTGGCTTCTGATTTCACACCAGTCATATAAGGACACCAGTCACACTGGAACAGGGATTTTATTAAATGTGTATAGCATCATGTCTAAAAAGCAATATACACACCTTAATTAAAAAACTACTTTACTGCTAAAAAATGCTAACCATCTGTTGGAAAAATGGTGCCAATAGCCTTGCTTGATGCAGGGTTGCCAGAAATCTTCAATCTGTAAAGACACGATATCTGTGAAGCGCAATAAAGTGCAATAAAGTGCAAAAGAATGAGGTCTGGCTGTATGCAAAGGGCGTGGACCCAGGGAAGGCTGTGGTATTGAGGCCACTAATGTAATCAATCTACCCAATGCAATATCCTCAGAACTTCGCTACACAGAAGGCACAGAATCCACATCTTGTTTAATGAATGAATTATTCTTCCATAAAGAACAAAAGGAAAAAACAATATTTTAAAAAGTTACTCTGGCACAAATACCTCATTCCATACAAACGATTCTTAATCAGGGGTTTCTAAATTGATGTCAGAGGGTTGGAGAATCTCTTGAATGGTATGCAAAATTAGCAAAAGGTTCTCATTCTGGGCAAACAGCAGCCCATGTAGCAGCCCAGGCCACACCCTCCCTTGGCTGGGTGCCACTGTGCAGTGCACAAATCACACAACTCTACACGGCAGCTCTGAGCACACACATCTTAGGGTGATTTTGAGTCTTCCTCTCTGTCTCCAGTGCAGTTACTGGCTTGGTTAGGGCTGTGTCTGGGAGTTTGGATGCCCTTATTCCAGTGTGGGTTTTCACAAGCTGATGATGTCTTTCCATGTCTATGAGAGGAAGAAAGTGGAGATTCATTCTATCAGGAAAATACCCAGCCTCCCTATGTGTCTCTTAAGGCAACTTCTTCCCAATTTCGACCTGGAAATCTACCTGCATCTTATGGTAACACTTGGGGGAAATTATTCTTTAAGCCCTGGGTATAGATGAATTTGCCTCATTCTGAGGAGGCATCTTAGGACCAATGCCAATCCCCAGTGAGTCACCAGGGCAGATACAATGAGGTCACTGTAGGGAGCACCAAACGAACAAGATGGCACACACTGGCCGCCCTAGCTACCCCATCTGTTTAAAACATTTTCCCATATTCAAAAAATCTCTAAAATGACTGCTCCTTATTTGGACCAACACATCTTATTCCAAGGGAGGTAGTTCCTAATCTGTTTCTGTGGACATTATAAATGATATAAAGGGATTATATTTATAATAACTATGTTTCAAAAACTTCCGTTAATGTAGCTCCTTTAATGCTTCAAAGGGAAGGATTTTAGCACATACTGTGCTAATAGTGCAAAAATTAATATTTCAGTGAATATGACTACATGTCTGTCTATACATGCAGTTTAAACAACTAGGTTATATCAGAGCATCTTTCTTTTAAAATATTTAAAAATCTTGTTTGGACACCCTAATTTCTTTTAAGTGCAAATAATCATTTCATAAAAAGAATGTGTATAAGTAAAAGGCAAGAAAAAGTAATATCAATAAACATACCAGCTAGATTGACCATCTGATTTTTATAGTAAAAGTTCCTTCCAATATTCGACAGTAGAGCATTCCCATACAACCTTTTGCATAAGCTAAAATGGCACAAAGTGATGAAGCAATTACCTTAGAGCATGTCTTGTTTAAAAATGCACAGAATAAATTGAGGCAAAGCATAGATGCTCACAGACACAGTTCAAAGCTACGGCGGCCTGATGCTGAGATGCTGAGTGTGATTCTGGGGAAGGAGCTTGGCAGGCCACGCTCACTGCTGTCTCTATGATGACTCATGCAGAAGAAACGCTGTACACTATTTTCACCTTTTTCATAAAAGCAAAAATCCTCTTCAGATTTCTTTCAGTTAGGGAAAACGGGTACTAATATAGGTCTTTTATGTAAGCAAAGGGACCTAACATGAATTTTCAAAAAGTGGGGATGCCTGTATTAAGTATAGCATTCAGCTTCAGAGAGCAATATTTTTCTATCATCATGGCCCTAAGATAATTATAGCTCTTTGATTATTCAGGAAAAATCTGGGAAGTTGCTGAAAAGATCTGTTAAAAATGCTAAATGAAGCAGCAAATCATGAACCGTTTCTCCAGGGTCAAGTGGTGGATAATATGTTTATGGACAACTTTCCATGAAGGAAGACTAAGAAGTTGCTAAGATGTGACTTCAAAGATATGGCAACTCTGTTAAAATTTCCAATGTTAATTCTAGGATTATCAACCTAAATCCCTTTAGATTATCTTAAGCATCATTAAATGTCTTGTCTGGAATTCTAATGTTGGTTATTATATTCCTGTGTTAGAGCAGTGATTTTCAACCTTTTTTCTCATGGCACACAAAAACTAATTACTAATATTCTGAGGCACACCAAAAAATATATTTTTTGCCAATGTGACAAAAACTAGGTAGAATTTTGATTGATTTGCAAAAATCAATCCTTTTAGCTCCAAAGTGACTTTTTAAGAAAATCAGGTGCCTATTGCATATAAGGATTTCTGGTATGAAGAATTAACCAATCAGACACAACCTTATTATTCAAGATGAACTATAAGATGCAACTCTAGATATTTATGGTTCAAGGCAGGACATTCACATCAGACAGCTATTGGTGTGTTGCTTGCTGTCATATTTTTATTTGACAATCTTAGGTAAAAGAGGTCATTGCTCTACTAAGTAGTCAGGTATTGCATATTTTAAAAATTCCTGCGGCACTGGTTGAAAATGGCTGACTCAGAGAGTGCTCTGGAATTGGAATAAGTCATGTTTCTTTGGACCATTATCTTACCATACACATAAATTAACTCAAAATGGATTAAAAACTTGAATGTAAGACCTGAAACTATAAACTCCTAGAAGAAAATATAAATGCCAAGCTTTGTTATATCCATCTTGGTGATTTTTTTTTTTACTTGAATTCCAAAAGCAAAGGTAACAGAAGAGAAAATAAACAAGTGGGACTACATCAAACAAAAAAATCTTCTTTACAGCAAAGGAAACCATCAACAAAATGAAAAGGCAACCTACAAAATGGGGGAAAATATTTGCATATCATATATCTGGTAAGTGGTTAATATAAAAAATATCTAAAGAACTCATGCAACTTGATGGAAAAGAAACAACAACCCAATTAAAAAATAGGCAGAGGGACTTCTAGCCAAGATGGAAGTATAGGTAAATACACTGTGCATCCTCGCACAACCAAAGAAGGACAACAACAAAGTTAAAAACAAAAAACAACCAAAACTGCCAGAAAATTGAATTATGTGGAAGTCTGACAACCAAGGAGTTAAAGAAGAGACATTCATCCAGACCTGTAGAAGGGGCAGAGACAGGCTGCCAGGGCGGAGGGGGCTCACCGCAAGGTGGCAGCTAGAGGAGGGGTGGGCAAGGCAGCAGCTTGTGAACCAGGCGAGGTGGTGGCTGGCAGACCAGGTGGTCCCACATTTGCATGAGGATAAACCAGGAGGAACAACTGTGGGATGAGGCAGACTGAGCAACCTAGGGTTCCAGTGTGGGGAGGTGAAGTCTCAAAACCTCTGACTGAAAACACCTGTGGGGGTTGAGGTGGTGGGAGAAACTCCCAGCTTCACAGGAGAGTTCGCTGGAAAGACCTACAGGGTCCTAGAATGTACACAAACCCATCCACTCGGGAACTGACACCTGAAGGGCCCAATTTGCTTGTGGGTAGCAGAGGAAGTTACTGAAAGCTGGCAGAGAGCCCAGCAAGCTGCATTGTTCCCTTTTGGACCCCTCCATGACACAGAGCGTCAAACGCAGTGATGTGGTTGCCCCGCCCTGGTGAATACATAAGGATCCACCCTTTACTATGTAACAGGCATGCCAAGACAAAAAAACATGTCCCAAATGAAAAAATAGATCAAAGCTCCAGAAAAAATACAGCTAAGCAATGAAGAGATAGCCAATCTATCAGATGCTCAGTTCAAAACACTGATAATCAGGCTGCTCACAAAAATGGTTGAGTATGTTCACAAAATAGAGGAAAGAGTGAAGGCTATGAAAACTGAAATAAAGGAAAATGTACAGGGAACCAACATGGAAGGAAAGGAAACCGGAACTCAAATCAATGGTTTGGATCAGAAGAAAGAAAGAAATATTCAACCAGAATAGAATGAAGAAACAAGAATTAAAAAGAATGAGGAGGTTTAGGAACCTACAGAAAAACTTTAAACATTCCAACATCCAAATCATAGGGGTGCCAGAAGAAGAAGAGAAGGAGCAAGAAATTGAAAACTCATTTGAAAAAATAATGAAGGAAAACTTCCCCAATCTGGCAAAGGAATTAGACTTCTAGGAAGTCCAGGAAGCTCACAGAGTCCCAAAGAAGTTGGACCCAAGGAAGCACAAACCAAGGCACATCATAATTACATGACCCAAGGTTAAAGATAAGGAGAGAATCTTAAAAGCAACAAGAGAAAAGGAGACAGTTACCTCCAAAGGAGTTCCCATAAGGCTATCAGCTGATTTCTCAAAAGAAACCTTATAGGCAAGAAGGGGCTGGAAAGAAGTATTCAAAGTCATGAAAAGCAAGGACCTGCATTCAAGAGTACTCTATCCAGCAAAGCTATCATTTAGAATAGAAGGGCAGATAAAGTGCTTCCCAGATAGGGTCAAGTTAAAGGAATTAATCATCACCTAGCCCTTATTATATGAAAAATTAAAGGGACTTATCTAAGGAAAAGAAGAAGATCAAAAACTATGAACAGTAAAATGACAACAAACTCATAACTATCAACAACTGAACCTAAAAAAACAAAACAAAAACAAACTAAGCAAACACCTAGAACAGGAGCAGAATCACAGAAATAGAGATCACATGGAGGGTTAACAGCAGGGAGGGAAAGGGGGGTGAAGGGGGGAAAAATACAGGCACTAAGAAGCATAATTAGTAGGTACAAATTAGACAGGGGGAGGTTAAGAATAGTATAAGAAATGGTGAAGACAGAGAACTTAAATGTATGACTCATGGACATAAACTAAGGGTGGGGAGGGGGGTGCAGGGAAGAGGGGTATAAAGGGGGCGGGGAATGGGACAACTGTAATAGCATAATCAATAAAATATATTAAAAAACAAAAAAAATAGGCAGAGGCTATGAATAGCCATTTTTTCCACAAAGACATACAAATGGCCACCAGCATGAAAACATGCTTAACTAATCATCAGGTATATGCAAATAAAAGCCACAATGAGTGGTCTCATACCTGTTAGAATAGCTATCATCAAAAGGACAAAAAATAAGTGCTGGCAAAAATGTCCAAAAAAGGGAATTTTGTGCACTGTTGATGGGTATGTAAATTGGTGTAGTCACTATGGAAAACAGTATACAGATTCCTTAAAAAATTAAAAACAGAACTACCATATGATCCAGCAATTCCATGTATTTATCCAAAGAAAACAAAAACACTAATTCAAAGAGATGTATGCACCTCCATGTTCATTGCAGCATCATTTACAAAAGCCAAGGTACGGCATGAATGAAGAAAAGGTAATGTATTCAGCCATAAAAGAAGAACGAAATCCTTATACCTGACAGTAATACAGAAGAATATTGAATGTAAACTGTAATTTAAAAAAAAAGGAACGAAATCTTGCTGTTTGTGATAACATGGGTGAAACTTGAGAGCGTTGTGCTAAGTGAAATAAGTCATACAGAGAAAGACAAGTACCACATGATTTCGCTTATATGTAGAATCTTAAAAACAACAAATAACAAAAACAAAACAAAACAAAGAAAAAAGAACCAAGCTCACAGATACAGAGAATAGATTTGTGGTGTCAGAGGAAAGGGTTGAGGGGAATGAATGAAACAGGCGAAGGGGGTCAAAAGTAGACACATCCTGCTATAAAGTAAATAAGTCATGGGGTGTCGTGTACAGCCTGGTAACTATACTGAGTAACACTGCCTTGTGTGTTTGAAAGTTGCTAAGAGAGTAAATCTTGAAAGTTCTCATCACAAGAAAATCACATTGTATGACCATGTACGGTGATGTTAACAAGACTTATTGTGAACATTTTGTATTGTAGAAGAGTATCAAATCATTATTTTATATGCCTCTAACTAATACAACGTTGTTCCTCAATAAAATGTTTTTTAAAAAAAAATAATCAGGTTTTTGCTTCGTGATTCACCCTGAAAACAGCCATCAACAGTGTAGAAATATATTGATTGCCTTTGTCCCAGTAAAAGCTTCATCTTCATTTCATCTCTCCAGAATTACAGGTCATTACTGGCAACCAGCCATGTGACCCAATCTGTAATAGAAACACTTGATCTGATAGCTAAGTTATTTTATGAGACAATTTTTCCAAGTGACATGAAGTAATTAAAAGTTATCACAGGAAATCAATCTGCCCAGTTAATCTTACCTCTTCTAAACTCAGAACAATCTTCAAGACAACTTATTTCCAAACCACGCCCGCAGCCGTCAGAAGCAGATTCATAGAGATCTGGAGTTGGCAAAGTTTTTTTTTGTAAAGGGCCTGAGAGTGGATATTTTTGGCTTTGTAGGCCATCTGTTTCTGTTTCAACTATAGAAAGCTACCTTTGTAGCCCCAAAGCAGCTGTGAATAATATCTAAAGGAGCAGATGATGTTTGCTCTGATACAACTTTATTTACAAAAATTGGGGCAGCCGGTAGGCTTTGGGCCACAGCTATAAGTCCTGTTTCCGGAGCTGGCAAGTGAACGGCCAGTGCCGCTGGGCCTTTGGGGGGACAGACAGGTAGAGCATGTCAAGACTGGAGAAAACAAAGGTAAAAATTACGTAAAAAAAGGTGAAGCCCCAAAACAAAAACAACCAACAACAACAAAAAAATGCCAAAAGTTATGTTGGTTTTAAGAGAAAAACTGATTTTGTAAACTTACTTCTAAGTCCAGGGAATAAACTTTTTTCTTAAAATGAACATGTAAGGGAAATCTCAGTGTATGTAAAAGAGATTAAAAAGCAGTTGCAGTGTTTGAGAAGGGGGGTCTGACTCTTCATCTCTTTTGTCCTCTCAACAACCTCCTAATGTGCTTCTGGAAGGTGTTGGGATCTTTGAAACGGAACTTGAAATCCACTGCTTCAGTATAACAGAGAACACACCTTGCCTCTAATTAGGATTTAAGAATTTAGCAAATAAAAATGCAGGACACCCAGTTAAGTTTGGATTTCAGTTCAAAACATGTACTTTTTTACTCTAATCACTAAGCGTGTCATAGGCAATATCTGGAACACAGATATACTAACATGTTACTTGTTGATTTGACATTCAAATTTAACTGGGCATCCTGCATTTAACTGGCAACACTACCTTTACTTCTTTTTTTTATTGTATTAAATTTGTTGGGGTGACATTGGTTGATAAAATCATACAGGTTTCAAGTGTATAACTCAATAAAACATCATCTGCACACTGCATAGTGTGTTCCCTACCCCAAAACAAGTCTCTTTCTGTCCCCATTTATCCCCCTTCTGCTTCTTTATTTAACTTCTCAGTGCCACAATTTTCTTATCTGTAAAACTGGGGAAAGAATAGTACCTATATAGTAGGAGTGGTTTTCTTACAGTTAAATAACTTAATATTTGTATTAAGTAAAGCACATGAGTTCATGGCACATTATGAGTGTTACGTTACTATATGTTAACTATTACCTATTGTTATATTATCAGCTTATTAAATATTATTATTAGTGGTTTTGGTTCTAAGTGGTTGTAGTAACAGTAAATTATGTCCCCCACAATTCATGTGTTGAAGCCCTAACCCCCAATGTAACTGTATATGGAGGTGAGGTCTTTAAAGAGGTAGTTAAGGTTGGATGATGTTGTAAGGGTAAGACCCTAGTCCAGTAAGGCTGGTGTTCTTACAAGGAGAGGGAAAAGCACAGAGAAAAGGCCACGTGAGGACACAGTGAGGAGGTGACAACTCACAAACCAAGGCAGGCAAGAGGCCTCAAGAGAAACCAAAGCTGCTGACACCTTGATCTTGGACTCCCAGCACCCAGCCTGTGAGAAAATAGATTTCTGTTGTGTAAGCCATCCAGTCTGCGGCCCTCAGTTATTCCCCTAGCAAACTCAGGCAGTCATCATCCACAGGACTTTAAAAAACGTCTCCACTGGCTGCTTCAGGAATTGAGATGTCATTTTAAATACGAGTTTAAAATGATATTTAGTAAATTGATCTTGTGAATCCTTTTATTAAACACACTCTGAAATGGTCCTTACTTTTATACTTTTTAAAGTCTCATTCTTTGATATTTGTAACTCATGTGAAGTTTATTTTTGTAATTGTCCTGTGTGGTAAAATGTTCCCATAGATGAAAGCATCCTGAAGAAGTGAGGCAGTAACTTCGGCGTGCATCTTAAAATTCTATTATTTCAGGTTTTCTTTTTCTCTCCTTTCTCCTCTTCTCTCACTAGATTTAATAAACTGGAGGAAGAGCAGGTGTTTACTTTTGGTATTCTGTGGTATTCATTCTTCCATTAGGCCAGGCAGTTCAATATGAAACTCATGAACATTCAGTGGGAAGGGCCCCGGACAGCATCTTGGAGTTGACTCTCGATGCGGTTGAATATGTTCTTGTGCTGTATTCACGTCAAGTTACCTCACGAGTAATTCCCTTTTATTGGTTTGTAAACTCTTCGAGTATAAATAATCTCCCATGTCTCGAAAAAATATAGATTCCCTTTCTTACCTTAAAAGACACTCATAACATCCAGGATTTGCTTCAAAGTAACGAGGGCATGAGAGGGAGTAAAACAAGATTAATAGTGAGATGATTTATAGCTCTATGATAGGTGCACAGGGGATTATTGTGACATTCTGTTTACTGTGGGTCTGTTAAAAAATTCCCATATTGTGGCAGATTTCCAATTCTTCACTCGCTGTAGGTAACAGGTTTGTGTATGCAAGCCCTGAGCAGTTCATGCAGTTCCTCCCACCCTACCGGGCACAGTGTACATCCCTCTCCTCAGACATTGGACTCCGCCCAAGGACATTCTTTGGACAACGGAATGTGAGTGGACTTGACATGGGACAAGCAGGGCCTTTAGCTGTGCTTACAAGGTTTACTGTGGCCCCTCACATTCTCACCCTCTGCTGTGAGGAGACTGTGCCCTTGGCAGCTGTTGTTTCTTCAGTTCTGACTCCTGGAAAGAATGTAGAGCAAACAAGAACTTGACTCACAGCTTGGGGTCCAGCTGGGCCCCACTCAGCTCAGCCAAAAATGGTCAAGCCATAGCCAACCAGCAGACCCGTGACAGTAAAACAAATGTGTGTTGTTTTAGGCCAAGGAGGCTTTTGAAATTGTTTATGTAGTATTATTATCAGAAATCTAATAAACCTAAATATTTTTTATAAAAAAGTACTGTTAAAAATCTACAGAATTGTGTGCTATGTAATTACTTGGTATAATTAAGTTTGACTTAGCTGTTTTCTTAATGTAGAGTTCATCAATATTCATGTAACGAATTTTAAAGCTAGTTACTGATTCCACCACTGGCCCCTTGGGCCCTGCCCTATCCACAGTAATTGAAAGGGGGTGACTTAGGGTTTTTCCTGTTGCTGCTTTAAAGGCCAGAGATACCCGCAGGTTCTGTTTAAGGGCAGACAGAATGCCGTAGGGATTCTCATTGTAATCCAAAGGCAGGAAGCACGACCAAGCTGATCCTTAGGAAAATAAGATTGAAATTAGAACCAAGCTTCTGAGGCTCGAGAGAAAGTCCTCAAACGGAGAAAACAAGAGAAGCAGGTGCTTTAGGTGGGGAGCTAATGGAACAGTTAGAAACTATTCCCACCACAGTTGCAGATGACTCAGTGGTGGGCTGAGGGGCCGAGAAGAGGGACACACGGCAACTGCAATATTATTTGCTTATATCCAGAAGGGACATAACTAGGGAAAATACTCTTGTATGCAGTGTTTCAAATGAGATCACCTTTAGGCTTTATATTCTACCACCTGCAAACTATAGCTCATGCCCCCAGGAAAGGGAAAAAGAACTGAAAAATTTAAAACTAAAAATGAAAAGGACGGTATCCCATCCTTCTTGCCGTCCTCTCCCTCCTAGGCATCCCTCTGTGTGGTGGAAACAGAGAAACAGGAGGCGGGTCTCTGCTGGGGGAGGCGTGGCTGGGAGCATCTTCCACACGCGGCCTGCCTTACATCTTCCTCAATGATGGTGCCAAGTTTATGCTACTTTACAATTAGGTATCTGGATTTAAAAAAAATCTTTTTCTCCTTTGGTTTCAAAGAGGGAGAGCAGCATCTATTACGCTGCCCTAACATTTTCTAGAAACAAAGAACACGCTGGATGTGTTAGTATTCCCCAAAGCCACAAATCTTTCCCACAGAAAAATACAATATAGCCAGAAACACAAAGTAAAGGGCACGGGAATGTCTAGATTATTTTGCGAAAAGGTGCCAGAAAGGTAATTTTGATTGCATTTCTTCTATGGAGTAAAAATATTATGGGGCATTTAATCAATGAAATGGGCTCCACTGGGCATGCACTGTGATAGCCCTGAGCCTGCCCATGCAGGACGCGGGCTGAGATCTCTCCACGCCCACCCTGCGGCTCAGTGCCTTAGTGTGTCTGGTTACAAATCCAAATGACTAAGAATTGCATCTCATTGCATGGTTTGTTCTATGTTGTCCAAGGGGGTCACATAGGCTGTTGAAGTGCCCACGGATGAGCTCCTCCTTTGTCTCAGGATGAGAGCAGTAAGCCACGGTCTGAGGGAATATGGTCCTGAGGATCTCTGTGAGACGTCGGCAGGGACCTTTCCCCTGGAAGTCACGTTCTCCTAGACTTGTCAAGGAAAATGGTTTCCACATGCTCAGCACAGAAACTTTGCAGGAGACTTCCCAATCAGAATGTTTAATCAAGCCAGTAGGTGAAGGCTGTCTGCAATGTGGCAGGATCAGCAGAAGGTTCAAGAATCAGTCCCCCCATGAGACTGCAAGTGTGAACCCCAGTTGCCAGCTGGTTCAAAAGGAAGGTGTTTTACGAAGCACTTCGGTCAGAGTCCACAGACCTCGCCCAAGTGAGGTGGTCTTAACGCCTATTTATTACATTTCGGTGTAGGCTCTGTTTTTAACTTAAGAATAATTTACTAAATTATTCGGAATGCCACCATAAGCAGAAGTGCTTTGGGAGCACTTGGGTGGATTTTACTTCCGGCTCCCAACCCAGCGGGCCTAAGGAGGCTCCTACTGCTCAACCTCTCGAGACAGAAATGAAATTGTCTTGAAAAATAAAGTTCATACTCTGCAAGTGACCTGTTCTGGGGTGCCCGAGTCAAATTTCTAAAGGGCATTTCCCTCAGAGTCAAAATGGCAGGGCCTCGATTTCCCAGTCTGTACAGCGGTTACCAGGAAAGATCCTACCTACATTGGAAAACAAAGTTAAGAATTAAATATGTTAAAGGATGAGAAAACAAACAGAAAAGTCCATAGTGCTATAAAAATATGGGCTTTTATGAGATTTTCTCCCCAGAGGAGTCCTTTTGGGGAGGCAAACTTTTCCCCCAACGGTAATTTGCTAAATTGGAGTTTCAGGAGCCTGGAAAGAGGGTGGCCCCGACAATTCTTCAGATTGTACACCTGGACTTACCAGTTCCACTGGTACTTGTGGCTGAGTCTGTTCTTATGGCTTAAAAACTCACATGCTGGTTTTTAGGGCAAATCAACAGCTACATCAGCATTCGTCTGTCTGCTCTACAAGTAAACCTTGCACTGACTTCAGTTTTTAAGCACACAGTCTATGCCAGAAATGAATCAGAGCTATTTGGGCTTGGAAGTCAGGGGTGGGCCTTAATGATCTTCGCTTTCTGGCTCAGTGTAGCCTTTACCGAATCTGTCAGAATAAAAATGAGTCAGATGATGTCTCATCAGATTGCAGGTGACAGAAGAGGAGACAATGCAGAAGGCAAGCTCAAACCGAAGTGTAGAGGGTGACCCTGTTTTCTGACACCAGCTGGCACAACACTCCTTTCTTCTGACGACCCCTTAGAGGCCCTCAGAGTACATTCAATGGTGCCCACCCCGCTCTTCCCAGGCTCTCTCTGCTTGGCACGAGTTTGATGGCAAATTTAGGTGAGTGCCTCTGACAACTAGAGAAATAGGAATTCATTTTCTGAGGTTTTTCCAAACCTTTCACAGCCATTGCTTGAACATCCCACAAAAGTTCATTCTCTTAGCAGATGCCCTATTGACAGTGACAGTTGTAGCTGAAATGAAAGGAACTTCTTCTTCATCCTCTTACTTTAATATTGAAGCCCAAGCCTCCGTAAATTAGGACTAAGCTGCCCCGCAAATCCGATTAACAGAATAAATCAGATGGGCTCTTTGTTTTGTGTAGCTGTCAGTTACTGTTGACAAGGATGACCAAGGTCAGGGTGGGGAGTAGGCAGGAAAGCCTGAACAAGTTCATTCTAATCTGATTCCTGCCTCTCGTCTGCATCATCAGTTTGAATTCTTTCCCCACCAGACCTCTTACAGCAGATGCTGATAAGTGGTCATATTGGATAGATCTTTTTATTCACTATCGTTCATTGCCTCTGCCTTTCTTCTTGTTCCGTGGCAAAATGGAGCACGTGAAGGAGAGAAGCTGCAGCAAGTGACGTATACAACTCAGAGCCTTCGAGAAGGGTTGATGGAGTTACATTACTCTATTACAGAGATTTTCAACCTTTTTCATCTCCTGGCACATGGGATCTAATTATTAAAATTCTGGATAGGTATAAGTATAGGTATAACTTTGATTCACTCACACCAAATACCTACTGTTGTTATTTTTTCTTTTAACAATTTGAGGGAAAAGAGGTCAGTGCCCCTGACTAAATCATCAAGTGTTGCATGTTTTAAGAACTCTGTGGCACCCTGGTTGAAAATTGCTGCTCTGTCCTAATGATTTCCCCTTTGGGTTCCGTTTGCATGTTTGGAACGTTCAGGCTGTCCACAAATTTATCATCTTCAAATTCCCATGGATTATAAAAACCAAAGGGCCTGATCCAGAATCTTAACATTGTTTCCAGTGCCAGAAGAAGGTTTAAAGGATTAGATCACAAGGAGTCCAGAGAGGATCATTTCTGTCTTAAGTGGGTAAATAACAGTCTCAAATTTGGCTGGGGCTCTCTTGCTGAAAAATCTCCCCTTTCTCATCATTGTCAAAAGGCCAACAGCATTATTATTTCTTACAATGACACTGGGAACTTTGGACCCAAGGCAAAGGTTGCGAGTGATCAAAATTATTGCTTCTCATAGATATCGCCACTTTATATTAGCGTTTTGCAGGGCTTCCTAACTTTCTTATCCTTTTTTGATGTCTTCCCAAAGAATTTGGGGAAAGATGAGCTACCTCTCCTCAAAATGTTTTTAATATGGTGGTCATAGACATTTTCTATGAAATGGCCGAAATCCAAAACAAAGTTTTACTTAGATAACATAAACTTCTATCTATTGAGTGCTGATCTATGGTCAGGCACTGTGTTCAAGTGTTCTGGTCAGGGCCCCAGTGTAAAACACGTGGTACACCCAAAAGGGAGGGGCGAACGGTGTTTAATGAAGGCACAATTTTGAGAAAACCACAAGGGAAGTTGCCCTGCCAGCAACAGTCTGTCTTACCATTTATTGGCCTGAAGGAGGTGCGGTTTTAAGGCTATTACAGGTTCTAGAAGATGGTCACGAGCCAGGAAAACTGCTCTGGACTTCCAGTCTCTTGAATGTGCTCCGCTCTAGTCAAATCCAACCAAAACCCAGAGGACAAAGGAGTTGGGTGAATCTCATATTTACTTTACCATTACCATCTCTCTTTACAGAGAGGCAGAGAGGTTAAGTAACCAGCCTAGGATCACCCAGGTAGGGAGTGGTTGAAGTGCGATTTGAACGCAAAATATCTTTCTAGAGCCTGAACTCCTAGTTACCATGCCAACCTGACACTGGGTGCCTCTGGGCACGAAGTACTTAAAGAATCCCAGTTCTTCTAGATCACTGCTGTTCTGCTTATCACTATTAGCAATTATATATTTGTCTGCAAGCAGTCCTCCCGACAGACTCTGTGTTCCAGGAGATCATGGACCTTATGTCTATTTTGTACAGCTCTGATTTTCCTAACACAGAGCACACCATAGACACCAGCCAGCATTTTCTCTACTGCATGAATGAATTTATGGAAAACCTCCCATGGACCAGGTGCTGGGCCAGGTACTGTCCTGCCTTGCTCCTTTCTTTAGGATGGCTTTCAGCCACTTTGTTCTGCTGACTTGCCTCCAGGAATCATCTTTTCTTCAAGTAGAAGGTTCTCTTAATTCTTCTAGCCTGAATGGGCTGGAATTTGGAGTTCCGGGCCATGTCTGAGGTAGTGGGTTAAAAGGATCCAAGAGTTACTTCAGTCCCTCCTCCCATCCCCTGCTCACCCTTTCTGCTCACCTTGGGCAGCTTCTTCATCTCGGGGATAACGATGTAGTCCCTGCTCCCCTGCCTCCAGAGAAGAGAGCACATGAGCCCTAGACTCTGTGTTCCATTTGCTGGTACCTTTGTTTTCTGCTCCTTCCTTCCCATGTTTCCCTTTCTCAACCTCAAATCCGCAGCTGAAAAGTTATACTCTCTGGCTTAGGTTAGGCCATAGCTGGTCTTTATGTTTTCCATTTTTCTAAACTGGGGAAACCCCAGCTTATTGAGCAATTGGACTCCATTCACCAAGACTTGCAGGCAGTTTTCTGTCCTTACAGAAGAAAGCCGGCCAGGGCAGTGTAGAAAGCATCCAGGGGCTGATCTATCTTCCACAAAACAGAACGTTCGGAAAAAACAGATACCCAATCACTCATTTCCATTGGCACCCTGTGATGGAAAAAAGGAGAAATCAATAATTTCAAGGTGATTCTGTCCCTCTACCTTGAGATTTACGGAAATATCATAGTTCTTTCACATATTCTGGATTATTGATGGTTTTTAAAGTATTCTTAGGCAGAAAACTACCTTGGGCTTTGTTTTGGGAAGCAGTTCAATATTTATCGGAGAGCTGAAAAGTTCACAGGCGCGTGTGTGCACTGAGGGGGCAGCTCCTGAAATGTCATTTGGACCATTTTCCTGTCTCCAGCCACTGCACATCATCCAAGACATATATAAATTTGAAATAATAAAGTGTTCTAGAACTTTCTTTACAACATGTATGATGAACAGGTCTAAGCAACGTAATATGGTTAAAATCTAATCTAATTATTTTAACTCTGAAAATAATTTTAATACAATTTTTCTTATGGAATGTTCTAATATACACAAAGTGGAACGCACAGTGCAATGAGCTCTTGTATACCCATCGCTCACATTCAACAATTACCAAGATTTTGCTAAACTTGTATCACTTAGTTCTTTTTACTTCTTCTTGTTTTTAATTTTTATTGTGAAATTATTCAGAAGCAAATCCAAGATATGCCATTTCACGCCCATATACTGCAGAATGCATCTATAAAAGTATGACCATTGGCTTCCAAAGCAATAATGCCATTTAATAACAATTTTAAAATATAATGACAACAACCATTACACTGTTGAGTGACGATCATGCACCAGGAACTTAACATATTGTTTCAGCCAGGCCGTGCTTATGACAAAGATGGAAGTCCATGAGGACTAGTTTAAAAGTGGGATTTATGCATAACTATCTCCCTGAACCAAGGTCAAAAACGTTGTCAGGTTGAACCCAAGGGAATGAAAGTAGGAAAGGAAATTCATTAACTTTAGGGGCTTCCCCAAGCTGCCATGTGTTTCTCTGACAAATCTGTAGCAAGAGAATCTCTGTCCCCCTTGCTGCTGTTCTATCTTTTAAATCCCTACATACATCCTACTCCTGTGCAGCTGCTGGAGGCTCAGACCTTAAGGGTACACCGCCAGAGAGTTGTTGAGTCCATTTGGTTCCAAAGCTCAATTTTTAAGAATGTGTTGCTACAATACCATTCCTAACACTTGTTGGTTTTATGGGATTGGGTAGCCCATCTTTCTCTGTAATTGTTTTGTTTCCCAGTCTCATTCCTCTGATGCTGGAGAATTCCATATAAAGGGGTCTGCAGCAAATCTTTAGCATGAAGAGTGAAATGGCTCCCGTAAAGAAGCGTGGATGCTTGGGGTACTTAGAGGTGAATGCAGCTTGGAGATGGATATGGAGATCGATCCACAGGCAGGACTCATGACCTTAGACCTGTTCCCATGAGCAGAGACCCAGCTGCCATGTAGGACAGGTTCAGGAAGGCTCCATCCCAACAGGAAGGGACTGCTTTTATTCTCTCTACATTACGTTTTTCTTCTATACATTATCTATGAAGCGCAGACCACACCATAACAAATATTTTGCTATGTGTTCATTCTACTCAGCCTGCAAATCAGTATCCTCTATGTTTTCTTGTGGTCCAAACGGGTGGCTTCAATCCAGTGCCTTAAATGTCCGCCTGTTTTTAGTTAACTAAAGTTTCTATGTTCTGTCTTTAACGTGTCACAGGAAAAGATTGAGTTGGCCTAGGACAGACATGCATTAGGCGTCTATGCTTTGTCCAATCAGTTGTGGTCAAGGAGAAGAAATGAAAAGGGCTGCACAGGTTGCCCCTGGAGTTGGGGGAACAGTTCTCAGAGAAAGGATTTTTGGATGGACAAGCATACCCAAAAGGTATCTACCATATAATCACGACAGCATCCTGTGGTTAAGATATTTTTATTCCCATTTTATAGAAAGGTCAGTTGAGGCTTTGAGAACTATTTTTCCTAAGATTACATGTCTAGAGGATGTGGAACTAGGTCCACATGACTCCAAAGCTGTTGCTAAACCCTAGTCTATACTATTTTCATTGCAATATTAATTTATTTCTTCGATAATTGTTCCTTCTGTTCTGGAGACCTAAGCAGTTTCTTATTTATAACCTCCACATTATTAGAAAATAAGAGTGACTAAGTCTATGTTTCAATGTAGGAACCACAGAAACCAATTTAACTATTGCATTTCAGCTAACAGCTTAAGAATCTGTCCCTGTAGGTGGGTCTCCAAGGACGAGAGAAGTCAGGTTGTCCATGTCAGGGAGTCAGAAAACTTTTTCTGGAAAGGACCAGGTAGTAGATATTTCAGACCCTGTGGGCCACATGGTTTCTGTTCACACTACTCAATTCTGTCCTTTTAGTATGAAATCCCCAAAGCGGAAAAGCTCCACGTTACACAGACATATGTAAGTGAGTGAGACTGTCGCCATTCCAATAAAGTCTTTTATGGACATTGAGACTTGAATTTTATATAATCTTCGTGTTACAAAGTACTATTCTTTTTATTTTTTTCAACCATTTAAAATTATAAAAACCGTTTTTAGCTCACAGGCCACACAAAAGGGGGCGGCAGGACCCAGTGGGTCAGTGGGCCATAGCCCACCCACCTCTGGTTTACGCTGGCCTCGCTCTGATATTACTTGACTCATTCTATGAGCGTTGAGAAGACCCCAGCTCCACATTAGGCATTGTGGTAGGCATTGATTGGTGGAAATATATCCAGACCTGGCTTTCACTGAACTATTACTGGAAAGACAATGTTAATTAAATTATCACACCAAAACTTACAACATAATTTTTACAACGTAATAGTGATAAAGGCCGTTAAAGAAAAGACAAAGGAATTTTGAGTAGGTATTACTAGATTTGCAGGGGGGGGGAGCAGAAAAAGCCCCTACATACTGAGGCAGTACTTTCTGGTCTCGCCCATGAGCTCCACAGCTGAAATTAATGTTGCCAACTGGCATCCATCGCCCTGGTGTGAGTGTCTACAATGGTTGTATCTAGCCAGCCTTACCCACCTTTTCAGCTGTCTGAATTTTTATTGAGATGAGCCAATCTTATATTTGTTTCTACCATATTTTATCTCATTTCTAATAAGCTGTCTTTTTAATTTGTCCAGGATTGTAGCAAAATGTACTCTGGTTCCTTGAGCCCTTAGCAACTCCATCTAGTTTCATTTTGCTTGCTGTTTTAATCCTTATTAATCCTCAGCTCCTTCAGCCAGGCAACTGATATATTCTATGCTCAGAATAAAATTTCTTTCCTTCCTGGGTGTGCGGTTCTACTACAGTTCTAAGACTCTGAAGATTATTTATTTCATTTTCTTTGTTCAGACGAGCAGCAAATGCTTCACTCAGTTGGCACTAATATAATGCCAATTTAAATAAATGGGTCAGAATATCCCAGGATACAATGCTAAGATGTAAGATATATTTCTCTCCAAAACATTCAGGCATTTGGTTCAGAATATGTCATAGAAATGAAGGAAACTCATTTAATCTCAAAATTTCAGAGTCATGGTTGTAAATGCTGGACTTAGAAAACATAAATTCAAATTTTAATCCTGCAACTTGACAGCTAGGTGACTGTGAGCCCTTCTAGATTTCAGTTTCTTCAGATGGAACAGGTGGGTAACAAGGCTTCTGCTACAGAATTATAAGCTCAATGTGTACAGAAATCTCTCATTAAATGGGAGCATCTAATTGCTTCTTTGATAATACATCTAGTGGAGGAATTTGATTAGTTGATTTGTATTTCCAAGATGATTTGTAACTTTCTGGGTGAAGACCCCAGAGAACATCTGTAAAAGGAAGACAACCAATGAAATGTACTTTGGTTATTGCATTGGTCACACAGTGAAACTTTGATATTCCTCTGGTTGAGAGGTGAAATCTAATTCCCTCACCTCATAGCGAGGTGGGCTTATGTCTCTTGTAATCAACAGAATGCAGCAGAAGCAATGCCGCCTGACTTCTGAGACAACAGTTCCTCTGGATTCTCAGGGAGCTCCGTGTGGGGAAGCTAGAAGTTAGGTGCCGTGTAAGAAAACCAGCTACCCTGAGACTACCTGCTGTGCTGGGGAAGTAATGTCTATGCTCCAGGTGCCAGCCTCAGCGGAGCCCAGCTGACAGCTGCACCACCTGCTAACCAGCTGAGTGAACGGCTTGGATGCCTAGCCCAGTTGAGCCAACATCTGGCTGCAACTACATGAGAGATCCCAAGAGATAACTGTCCAGTTGGGCCAACCCCAAATTCCTAGCCCAGGAAAGCAACAACAAAGAAACTGAAGCTGTGATGTTTACTGCACAATTTGTTGTATAGCAATACTGCCATCAATAACAGGGAGAAACCATCTGGAACCATGGCAAGTGACTGTTACTGTAACAATACCAGGGGTTTGGTGAAATCGTTGGTGGTGCTGGTGAAACAACACAGCTTTAAAATATTGATTTTAAAATATCAGCTTTAAAATATAGATTTACACACATTGATTGTGACTTATTTTTGTCATTGGGACAGAATCAAATGAGAAGCATAATGAAAGCACTGGTGGATACCTAAGCCTTGGCTGCCTCCCATGCCCATTGGGATTTGGAAATAATGTTTTAGGTACAGCACTGAATCTCTTGAGCATATAACCATGACTGCTTACCACTGTCAGCAAATGTCTGGCTTTTCTTCTATACATTATCTCTGAAGTGCAGACCACACCTGAACCTTAATCACCACTTCAGATGTCTCAGAACCTTGAGGGATCTCTACAGGGGTCTTTATGTGTTTTTGTCTGATTTTTAAGTAAGCATTTTATGGAATTATTTACTGCAGAAAAGTACACTAGGCATGGCTTGGTGAGCTTTTTACAGGTAGAAGAAAATACCTGGGGGATGAGAGCCCAGATCTGAAAACAGCTCTCCAGGAGCCCCCTACTACCTTCTTTAAGGCACTACCAATTCTCAAAGATAACCACCATTCTAACTTCTAGCACAATAGATTAATTTGGCCTGCTATTGAATTTTGTATAGAGGGAACCACATATTGTTTTGTTCTGGCTTCTTTTGCTCAATATTACATTTGTGTTATTTGGACATGTGGTCAGATATGATTGGAGTTTGTTCATTCTCGTGGTATTACAGTATTCCATTGTGCACGCCCCATAATTTATTTATCCACTTTTATATACATGGTCTCAACTTATTTATAATATTTCATTTAACTTAGTGAAGATGCTGCTGCTCCAGGTAGAATCAGTCCCCTGAAGAGCTGGAGCATCTAATGTGGTAGATTTTTTTGAATAAGTGCTTACCATGATCGAATTGTTGATCCCCCACTGTGAAGACACATTGAATGGCAATCACTGTCTTTGATGAAATTTTTATTGGCCCAAAAATGCAGAGTTGGCTCTATTCCTACCATGTTAATGATCCTGGGTGAATCATTTAAGTCCTTTGGGCCTCGGTATTAATCGGGAACACAGTTCTAAAACATGTCTGTGGTTCCTGTGGAGGGTAAGTTTATGATAAGGACAACATTGAACTAAGGAAGTCGTTGAGCGAGTGAGGTTTAACAGGAACATTCAAAACAAATGTTTGAACTACAGTTTGCAGTTCTGTGGGCTTGCGAAGGTTAAATTCACGTTAGCTTCAGAGGCCATGTTAAGAGACAACTCTCTTTATGTGAAAATATCAAGTGACACTAGAGTCATATTAGGAAATAAAGTACATGCAATTCACACCTGTTTGAAAAAAAGCAAGCTCATTAACACTTTCCAGCAGCGATGGTGACTGCAACCAGTAAAGGAGATCTGGTATCAACAAGGGCTTGGGGCAGGAACAGGATGTGACGTCTGGCCACACTTAGACCTCCATCTGACTGTACTTTTGTTTGAAATTTGTGGGCTTTGTGTTAAACCTAATGATCCTCTCCACGTGAATCTTTGCTTAGACTCTGTAACACACAGCTTCACGCAGTGCGATTCTAGGGAGAATTTTACCCCAGCATCAACTCTACACGTTGCCACAGGGGAATTCATTCTTTTAGAAGTTAGTTGATCAAAACCTAGAAACTCCTTTTTGCTTGGGTCCCTTTCTGATTTGTGGGGACAGGTTTGCACAAAAGGGGGTAATACTAACTGCTGTAACAAGTAGGTCCTCAAATACCCGTGGTTCAACACAAGAGACACTTACTCCTTGCTCGCAGAACAGTGTCGTGCTGGCGCTCCTGGTCAAGGGGTTGGGCCTTCCAGGCGGCAACCGGCAGCTCCGCTTCCTTTCATTTGGTGTTTCTGCTTCCCTGGAGCCTCAGGTCTTTTGCAATTTGCGTGGCCAATATAGAAAGAGAAAATAGAGAAGACACTTTTGTCTGGAAAGAACACTCAGCACTCCCACTCACTGGGTGGAAACTGATCACATGGTCCTGCCTTCACGCTAGGGGCTCTGGGAAACGTAGGCTCTGGCTGAGAAGCCACTTTCCAGTTAAGCACCGAGTCACGGAATAGGGAGCACACACTTTGGGGGAGAACCAGCCATCTCTTCCACGGATTATGTTGGTCACTGCATTTTACTTTATTTTACACAATAACGCCGTCACAACAGCTAACACTTGTTTGCTTTAAAAAAAAAGTACGAGAATCTAAGGCTTTAAAACTAGGTGTACAAAAAATGTAATTTTATTTCCTGTAACTTGAAAGAATTTCCATTTTGAAGCTCTGTCCCTCAGCAGCAGGATCATTTAATTGGGGGTCTCAAAGGTATTCCCTTCCCAGAATTTATGCCAGGTTCTAGATTTAATTATTGAAATGTTGAGGAGCAAGGCAGGAATCTTGTCATTGATTCATTTGTTGAAATGTCCACTGTAGCAAAAGTCATGACCTTTGGTTCGAGGGATTTCTATCCTCAGGGAATGGGAATTTTTCTATGTCTTAGCACAAATGAATTCTCTAGAAAATAGGTGCTGAGGTGATAGGGTGCTGCTCCCCTTTGCTCTGAGATCCCATATCTTTCTCAAGCACCGCTCTACTAATTGTAACTTCAGATGGAGGCGTTTAGCTAGAAATCTTAATAACAGAAATCCTTCTTTCATGTCTTTGACCAAGGTGTTTCGTTTAAACCCAAATCCTCCCTTTTCTCCCCCAGAAGTTTAAAACATTCCTTAAACATGCAAGGTACGCACTGCCTTTAGACCTTTGCACTTTTGATCAGTTAGGAATTCCCGGCACTTAAAATTTGAAACATAGTCATCACTCAATAAATATTTCTGAAATCAGTTACTTTCAAGACAGATGATCTAATCCCTATTTTATGGAAGTGAATAGTGTGATTTAGAAAGGTTGAGAAACCTGCAAAATTTCTAAAGCTAGTAAATGTGAGGACCAAGACTTTAACCCAGGCAGTCAGTCTACATTCATATTTATTAAAAAATATATAAATATGATATAAATTCTGCTTTCTTCTAATTCACTTAAAAAGAGCCCTGAACATGGAATAGGAGCACCCTCTCACTTACTAAATTTATGACTTGGGGGAAATCACTTAATCTCACTATGTCTCAGTTTCCTTATCTGCAGAGTGAAATAATGTTACATTTCTCACAGATGAGTGGGAGGTCTAGATGTTAATTAGCTGAGCACTGAGAGTATAGGTAACTACATCAGTTATCTGCAGTTGCAACAAAGCAATGTAGTGTAACATAACCACACAACTGCAGAGACGTACAATGATAAATTGATTGGTCCCATATTTGGATTCCGCTGGGGTTCGGCTGGCAGCTCGGCTGATGTTGACTGAACTCAGGGTTAGGCTGACTATCAGCCGATCTCGGCTGGCCTTGGCTGGGATGACTGGGCGATTCAGCTCTGGTCCATTTATGTCACATCCATTTGCCTGCAGATGGTGTAGAAGTGGTAACAAATGCAAAAGCGAGCAATGGAAACGCATGAATTCTCTGAAGCCAAGGCTTGGAAGTAGCACGCCATCACTTCTATTACATTTTGTTAACTGAAGCAAGTCACATAGCCTAGTCCAGTTTTAAGGACTGGAAGAATTGACTTTTCTCTCTTTAGTAGAAATAATTGCAAAGTCACACAGCAAAGGACATGGATATAGAGAGAAAAATAATTGAGCCATTAACACGCTCAGTCTTCCATAGTGAACAATGAATTTTAGTTCAATGTGAGATGCATTTGGGCATATTAAAACATGGAATCCACTTAACAATCCCTCTGGAATTCATTCTATCAACTTATTTTAGCCTCTTCCTCTTCTGTCCCATAGCTATCCTCTGGAAATGGGAAAGGTGGATGGACACCTGTCAGTGGAGAGGGACTGTTTGCTAGCTAGAGATAGTCCCTCACTGCCCGATGTCCAAAATGAGTAGATTATCTACATCTGTCTATCTTACCCTCCCTCGCTGACTTGTCTCTAAGTAAGGTTTGACCACTTCTATATTCAGAGGGACAGGAAAAATCCCATACACATAGTGATCCAGCGCAGCTACCCAGCTCCTCTTGTACTGTGTATGGGGCACAGCCTCAAGTATGGCGGGCAGACCCTGGGTGTTCCCATGGACTGTGCTCACTGCCTGAGCTCTGCACTCGCTGTGGAGACGAGGATGGGGTTGGGTGAGCTCTGCAGCCATGGCGTTGATGGGAGAGGCAGTGAGGGACTTCTGCTCTGGGCCCTTCCATGTTGTATCTGAAATAAAACGTACCCCACATTACAAGGCTAACGTCATTCTGAAATCCCTATGTGGTCTGTCTGTAGTGGTATTTGTTACCCTCCTGGTAATATCCACATGATATTTTTTGGTGAACAAATTACTCTGGCCCTGTTCGTTTAAAGAACATTTACCTCTACCTATTCTGGGTTTCATTATGAAGTTTTTTTTTACTTAACTTGATTTCCTTAATTGCCTTTAGGTCGGCGGGTGAATAGTCTTGATTCATAGCCCACCAAAAAATATCATTCCTTACAGCACAGCTTCAACTATCCAGCTTTCTGCTTAAAACTTGACTACATCTCTTTACTGATTCCCGCATGTAACTTATGAAGATGTGTCTTTATGCACATGATTTGTTGACAATAAATATGGAGAAATTTCTGTTTCCATTAAGTTTATGTCTAAAATGTTATTTTTAGTGCCAACGAAACACCCCATTGTACACATGGACAGAATTTTATCTGACCAAGCCTTTTTGCCAAGCACTGAGATGTTTTCTGGTTTGTCACGATTATAAACAAAGGAGACAGTGCCAGGTAGTATATTTTCACAACAGATCCTTACAGATGAGCTACTGTTAACTGCCTTTGATACTTCCACCATGCAGGTGGCAGGGTTGAAAAGCTATTATAACAGACACGCCTGGTTATTATCCCAGAGCCGCAGCTCATCCTAACCTCTGTAGGCTATAATCCTCTACACGCGGGGTGGGGGTGGGGTCTTGAAAACCTATCCCCGCCTGTGGGGAAGGGTGGGAACTCTCCAGTCTATTGCTATTCATCTTCTGTTGAGGCCAACTTCTGTTGGCCTTTTATTATATGCTAAACTGTGCTCTTAGTGCTTTACAGATTCGTTTACATGAAGTAGTGCTATCATCATTATTGTATTTTACACTTTTTAAAAGCCTTTCAATTGCACTTGACATAAAATATTGTAGTGGTTTCGAGTGTACAGCGGAGTGATTAAACATTTGCATATCGTATGAGCTCATCACCCCAGTAAGTACAGTGCCCATCTGATGCCGTGCACAGTCATTGCAATACTGACTACGTTCCCTGCGCCGTACTCACAGCCCTGGGACTGTTTTCATAGCTGGCAGTTTGTACTTCTCAATCTCTTCCTCTCCCTCACTGTCCTCCAGCCTCCTCCTACCTTCTTGTCCTTACTCCACTTTTACTAAGGTGGCAGCTGAGAGAGATTAATCAGTTTGCCAAGACCACACTGCTGAGTACAAGAGCTGTGATTTGAACTCAATCAAGAGCCCAAGATCGTAACTCCCAGGATGCATGGATAAATATTGACTGATAATAGGATACCTTAAGTTAGCCACAAAGTCAACCTATTGATATTATTGTCATGTTAAATCCTAGTAAGTTCATCATCATCATCTTCCTTTTCTTTTTTCATAATTCTCTTGTGAACACACACGCACACACACACACAATTGGAATGCCACTTGACCTACCTCCAGATTACAGCCTGAAGAATGTTCTTATCTAAACACAGTAATCCTTTTTGGTAATCATTTCTCTCCCTGAAAATCCCTTTTGTGCCAAATTTCTTTCAGTTGTTGTCTTCAGATACAAATAATAAATTAGTTGCTCATCTGGACTTTATTTTTATTTCTTTAAAATATTATTTATTGTTTTCTTTTGCTTGCAAAAGCAGTATACATTACTGAAAAAAAAAAGGAAAACAGAAAGGTATGGGAACTACAGTAAAACCACCCTGCTACCCAGAGATAACCATTGTTAACAGTGTTTTCTACTTTCACACACCAACTCCCACGCAGTTAGGTCATACCACAGAATATTTTGTACTGGCTTTCTTCACTTAATGTATCATGAACACTCTCACGTTTTATTAACTGTAGTATGACTTCTGACAACTACATAATATTCCATTGTATTAATTAATATAGTAATTTAATTAATACACTTCGCTATGTGTCCCATTCCTGATCATTTCTTTAGAAACAATCCATCTAAGTGGCATTGATGGGTCTAAAGTGCATGTTTTTAGGCTCTTGTAACAGTTGCCAGATTCTTCTTTAGAAACACATACCATGAGGATTTAAAGGGAATGCCAGAATCCTTTCGAGCCTGCCTCTGCAATGACCTCAGCTGCTTTGTACTTTCCTGATTTGCATCTGGCCATTCTAAGCCGCGAGGATAACGCGTGCAGTTACTGTGGGACCACTTACACCCAAGTCTCCCCTCTGTTCCCTGTGAGGTTGTTATTGATCCCATTTCACAAGGAGAAAAGGAGACCTACCTGTCAGGAAATGATCCCCTTCCTGCCGGCTCAGGAAGTCAAGCCTTGTTTTCTTCCAGCCACCTGGCACAGTCCTCTGAAAAGGTCAGATGAGGCTGCCTTCTCTGATTCTATCAACGCCTCACAGCGAGACTTTGAGTTTCCTGAGGACACGTTTCTCCTAATTCAGCTTTTCAACAAGTTCAGCAATACCTGTGTAATTAGTTCTTAGGACCTGCATCATAAAAACTCTGCTAAAATGAAAGCTGGCGGTAAAGGTTTCAAGGTAAATGAAATCACAATCTTAAATTGTGTCTGCTCACTGAAATTTTTATCGATGCTAGATGGTAAGACACAATGTCTGCCTTTAAGGAGGCCACAGTCTGGAAGAGGAGGCAGATAGCCAGACCAATATGCAGAGTCATTGGGACATATGCAATAAGCAGAACGTTATACAGGACCTTTGCGGTTGTCTTTGAATGATGGACAGAAGGTAAATACTGCACAGAAACTACAGGGCCAGCTTTGCTCCTCCAATCAATCCCCTTCTCACCCCTCCCCTACTGTCAGCCTATAAAAAAGGAGTTAGTGAAATTGGTTGGAGATTTTGGGATTGAGTTTCAAGGTAGAAAGTCACTCCTTTCTGTAGGTTATGGGGAAGAGGACACTCTCCCTTCCTCCCAGCAAAGTGAGAAGGGCTCACAGGGCTGGTTGCCCAAAGACAGAGGGACCCACTTCTTGGGTCGGACTGCTCCATGCACCTGTTCTGCTCGCTGGACCTTTTGAGCATGTTAGAGCCATTGGTGAGAGAGGGGAGGGGAAGTGGAGCAGCCCCACCTGGCCTTGAGCACAGCCCCACCTGCCCTTGAGCACAGCCCCACGTGCCCTTGAGCACAGCCCCACCTGGCCTTGAATTTCTGGGTGGGCCAGTTGTACAACAGGAGCCTGGTTTGGAGCCATCTTTCTGTTACCCCAATCACTAGGGAGGCAGAGAGAGAAGAGCAGCAGAAGGGCAGAAGGTGAAGAAATAGGGGGGTGTCAGGTGAGGTCCCCTGGAGCACAGAGCTTCCTGCCAGCAAACTGTGCCCTTGGAAACGTCTTTGCAGGCGCCCCTCCAGGAAGTTAGCGCAGGACACAACACATCGGGGCAGGGTCACAGCAGCACCGGTTAAGATGCCCTCCCTGCTCCCACTTGCCTGGAAGTCTGGATCATGGGCTACATCCTCACCCATTCTAAACGACTGAGCAAGAGTGGCTCATCTGAACCACATACACATTTCTATGCATTGGCCAGCGCTGTGGCCGGAGACAGTGTCTGCTCCACAATTATCCAGATAACAGCAGGGAAGAGTTTTGCCTGAAGAGACAGAACTGGTGTCAGGTCATTAACTGAAAAGGCTTTCCTCTTTGTCGCAGCTGCCAGTCACCTCAGGACCAAGTCCTTGCCCAAAGGTGGCAATTAGCCAATCCAGAAACATCACCATTCGCTCCTTTTAAGTGGCTTCTGCCCTTCTAAGTGTGCTATTTGACAATTTCTTTCATTTTGCAAATTGCTTCAGGTCACTTTATGAGTGTTGAGGCAAATTTTAGTTGTGAGCTTGTATGTCCCAATGTGAAATGTGAGGAGTCTCACACTGACTGTGCCCCTTAAACCTAGGACAAAGGGGATGTGCTGTCCAAATAAATAAATGACTATAGCTTAGAGCAGACGTATCAATGCGAGTCTAATCACCAGTTCACTCTTACAAATATGTTTATGTTCTAAGGTCTCTGTGCTTAGAAATAGCTCTGACTTATGGTATTTGATTTTAGCTTTAACCAGAAAACATTACCACCTAAAACCAGCCAGGGTATCTTAGTAAAATTTTATTTCTGTGGTTAAAGAAAATAATCCAAGGTAATATACTGGGTTCGGCACAAATAATGCCCCTTTTTATTACAAAATCATAAGCATGTAATTCTTTTTTTTAAAGATTTTATTTATTTCTTTATGCATAAGAGAATGGAGGGAGAAAGAGATGGGGAGAAACATCAATGTGTGGTTGCATCTCACTTGGTCCCCCTGGGGACTTGGCCTGCAGCCCAGGCATGTGCCCTGACTGGGAACTGAACTGGCGACCCTTTGGTTCTCAGCCTGTGCTCAATCCACTGAGCTACACCAGCCAGGGCAGCATGTAATTCTGTTATAACAATATCATACACAAGCACACCATTGACATTTTAGGTGAAATTTCAAATTGCTGTCCATCTTGTGCAAGATGTTCACATACCCTACCAACCACACTCAAGCAGGCATTACTACTTCTGCTGGACACTGTATTTAAAAGTACAAGACAATAAAGTATTTTCCAAATATCTTATGGGGCCCTGTTTGCTTATTGACTCACTGGGTACCTGCTACGGGCCTGACCCTGAGTCTATAGGTGGGAACGTAATAGATGTGGTTTTGTCCTCACAGAGCTTACAGATTTTTCCTGTTATTATTGATGCATTAGCTATAACAACTTTGTTTTGTCTCAATAATTCAGTAACAAATTACCACAACATGTAGCAGCCTAAGAGAGCCACTTAGTTTTTGCTGGGTGGGAAGGGATCTCTCAGAGGCCTGTCATATGGTAGAAACCAACCATTGGCTACGCTAGAGTCCTCTGATGGCCTGACTGGGCGAGTGGCCACAGTGACTCACAAGGCTGACAGTGACTGCTGGCCATCAGCTGGGAGTTCACCTGGGCTACTGGTGGGAACACTTTCACGAGGCCTCCCCAGCACACAGTCTCGGTAGTCGTGTTTCTTACGTGATAATTGGCTTTCCCAGAATTAGTAAGAGAAGCAGCAGAAGCTGCCTGGGCATTCCTCATGGCCTTTGCCTTTTCAGCCTCTTTGGAAGGTGAGTCATTTTTACTGCATTATATTGATTACAAGGAAGTCATCAAGATTGGCTCAGATTCAAGTGGAGGGAAACTAGAACCCACCTCTCGATGGGAAGAAGCCCAAAGAATTCGTGTTTTGAAACCACCACTATTGTTATCTGGAAGAGAGACTTTTCAGGTGGTGTCTTGTCTGCAAGATTTTTGTGACTGTTTGGGGAACCCACTGCAGAGGAGGCTGAGGCCACACTCCAACATGACTGCGGTTTGAACCCACACTGAAAAAGCCTCCTCCACTCTGCTTTTGTCTCCTGTTTCTGCAAAGATAATTGAGGCAATGGTTTCTCTACACATGCCATTTAACATTAGCCTCCTTAAAATCTGTTTGGGGACCAGAACTTAGACTGTCCAAACCAGTACTGGCACAATCCCTATAGCATACCGGGAAAAAGGGAAACTTCACTGTGAAACAGGAGGTTTCTTGCATGGGTTTGCCAAATTAGCCAATATATCACCCAAAATAAACATAATTACTCTTTGTTCCAGTACAGAATTAAGAGCTGCGAACTTACAGTTTCGAGAATAGCTGGTGTCACACACGGGCCATGTTACAAAAAATGCCCCTGAGGTATAGTCACTGAGTCGTCAATCTCTTTCTACCCATACCCTTTCCTAGTTGCTTTTTAAAATTAAATTTATTAGGTCCATGGTTAATATCACTATATAAATTTCAGGGATACAGCATTACAATTTACATATCTGTATATGTAATTGTGTGCTCACCACCCAAAATCTAGTTCCATTCTGTCACCTTATAGTTGACCTCTTTACCCGCTCTGTCTTTCCCCTACCCCTCCGGGAACCACCCTTCCGTTGTCTGTATATATGAGATTTTCGTTTATTGTGTTTGTTGCTTTTTGTTTCATATCCCAGAAATAGGTGTAAAATCATACTGTTCTTGTCTTTTCTTTCTGAATTTCTGAAGTGAAGTCTTTGCCGCCACCTGGCTCCCTCCACTCTGGGAGGAGTCTCATTGGGAAACAAGGTGTCCCTGACACAAGTTTGAGAATTCTGGTTTCTCTTTACAAAGGTCTTTAAGAAAACCTCTTAAGCTAACACAACCTTTTGAACTAACTAGCAGTATAGAGGGTATGATATCATGTTTGCCACAAATCCACTGGGCAAGAAGCCTCCTGCTGGGCTGTGATTACTTCAGTTGGAGTAGGCCCAGCAGCTGGTAATGTGTGAAGATGGCTACTGCCCATGAACTTGCTTTGGTTTCAGACTGGGCATAGCTTGGCTGGCCTTCACCAAACAACCTTTATGACTGTGTTGCATAGGGCAGAGAACTCTACTAAACCAGAAAGGGCAAAGGCACAGACAATAATGTTGGCTAATGTTAACTGACTCCTGAATATGTTCCAGAGGCCACTCGGCAGCCTTCACCCGACTTTCCCATTTAGGCATCTCCACAGCTCTGTGAGAAGCATGCCATCTCTATGTCAGAGATGAGACACTGGGGTTGGGGACAGTGCATCCTGAGGAATCTGGTCTAAGAATCATAGCTCTCCTTTGGGAGAGCATTTCCCTGTACTGGAGTCCTGTGGTGCTCTGTGGCATCCAGGGGCATGTGTCTCACTCCCTGATAGAAGGTGAGGCAGCTAACGATAGTGGACCAAGTGGGCTGAGTTTTGGCACCATATCACATTGGTCCTAATATCTCATTCTCTCTCTACATCCTACACCAGAGGCACTACCTCACTAAGAAGAAAAACATACTACCGGCAGTACTAAACTACAGGCAAACAAATAAAAAAGGCCACTCCCACGAGGTCTCATATGTAAGCATTCATTACTTTGGAGAATTCAAAATGGCCCTGGGCTCCAAAGCTAAAAAACCAGTAAGAATGAATCCCATCACCCAGGGACGGGCTCACTTTATCCAAGTTTGTTCATTGAAAAGACACAGAGATCTGAATGTTGTAAATTAGCATCTGCTTCTACTTTCTCTCCGTGCCAAATGAAGTGGGAGGCTAAGTAGCTGAAAGGATGGAGTGAGGCCCTGTGTCATCAAATGCACCTTGTGGGGTCTGCAAGCAGTTTGCTCAAATGCAATGTTTACCCAGGGGTTGGTCACCTGCTCCAGGGAACCAAAGCTAGTCACGCCCATTCCTTCAGGCACAGTCAATGAATGGTCTCCGAAAAAATCAGAGTACATAGTTGCAATGGAGACCTTATGGCCCACAAAATTGAAAATATCTGCTTTTTTAGAAACATTTTCTTGACCCTTGCTTCAAACCTCCGAATGCCAGTCATAGTAGGTAGAACGGTGGCTACCTCTCTCCCCCTCCAAGGCCCCACACCCTTCCCAGGGTCTGCCCCAGGGTCATTGCATGCTTTCTGCTGTACTTCGGAAAAATCATACCTTCCCCCCTCATGTCATCTTAGTGCCAAAACACGATGGAGGGAACCTACCTGTGGAGTAGGTGTCCTTGCTGAATTGTTACAGAGGGCAGAAGTTGGTGCAGGATGAGTAAGGTCTTGGTCGCATATTAGCCTCACGTGCCGAAGTGCTGTTCTAGCAGTAACTACCCTGAGAGTGGTCTGCCTGTCAGTGGTAGCTCCCAGTCAAGCTCCCTGCACTAAGTCCCCGGGACTGGGGACATGAGCCAGGATGGATGAGCGCTTCATGGAGAGGACAGTGATTTGGGAATGAGAGTAAGGGTCGGCTGTGTGTATTTCTCTGGTAAAGTTTGGCTCTATCCTTGCTGGCAAAGCCATTATAATTTGGATCAGGAATGTGGTTGGGACTAGCACCTAACGCCCCACTGCCCAGCTTTTAGGTCAAGTCTAGTGTTTCTCAAGCCATTGGCCTTGGACCATTAGATCTGTTTCAGCACCAAGGAGTATTGCAGCTTACTTCACACCAAAGCAGGACCAGTTTCTTTTTGGGACCTCTGTCATTGCCTCTCCATCATCTCCTACCAAGGACACATAGGAGTTCTTCCCCCTCGCCCAGCTCCCCTTTAAAGATATCCAAAACACAGTACTTTAAAAATACCAGTTCCTACAACCATGGTGGCTACAGACTTCCATTTATATAATTAAGAGAATGATTTATGTGGAGTTTTTTTTGTGGTAAAGGAAGATCTGCTTCACAGTGCATTTTTAAAAACATATTTCAATTACAGTTGGCATACAATATTATATTACTTATAGGTATACATAGTGATTAGACTTTTACATACCTTACAAAGTGATCAGCTTATTAGTCTAGGAAACATCTTACACGTGGCGCATTTTTAAGTCTATACTCAGGGTAGCTAGAAACATCTCTTACTGGAAAGAAAAAATGACCAAATTATAATTTTTAATAACCTAAGTTTCTGGTAAAGGCTGTAGTAGCCTCAGAATCAGAAGTTAGCTGAGCAAGCAAGGAAACCAAACGATAGTCAAACTCCAGGGGAGCTGGGTTCAGATCTGTCATCTTCACCCTTCTGTCACCAACCATTGCACAGTGACGTAATAGGCGCTCAATAAAAATTTGTCATGTAAATACATGATCAAGGCAAACTGGTGCTGATGAACCAAGTGTGAAAGAGCCTGATGTCCGTATCTCACACCAGGGGAGTTCTTGTGTGTGGGATGGGCTAAAACCCCATGTCCACTACCACTTTGATCCCGTTGTACTAAGGTAGGCACTGCTAAGTTTTGTCTTTATATGGCTATTTTTTTTTCTGTGTTTCCAGGGCTAAGCTACTCCTGTTCTACTTTTCACATCCTTCCTTTCAATGTGTTTAATCAAATTCTCATGCCCTTAAGCTAGTCTGCTTATCTCAGGTGATAAAAAGGAATTTTTTCTTTGGGGCTGCATCTGTTGAAAAGCACAGAGGAGAGGAAGTAGAACTCAGGTTTAAAACCTAAGATCCCTAGCAGAGCTTATTATGTTTTAGGGACTTAACAAAACTGCACACAAATCCCTGGATTTGCGTGACCATTTCTTTAGTGGACAAAGGCCAGATTTAATCAGATTCTTTAAAAGGTCAATGACCACAACACAGTTAAGTTGATAAGATTTTTCTTTTCTGTTTAATCTCCAACCATTGGGTATACTGCTATGCTTTCTATACAAAATTGTTTAAGAATCAGCTAAAGTAAGAATAGCAGAATTATACAGAACCCTTAAAACTTATTTATTAGGCATTAACTGAGCACCTACTCTATGCCCCTCACAGTGCTGTTGATGAAAGAACATCCAGCCTAAGAAAAAGGGTTGGGAGAGTTTATCTGAGCCAAACTGAAACAAACGCTGGGAGCAAAATCTCAAGGGATGGAGAAAATACTATGAAAAATAGCAGCTTTGTAGTTTACTTTATTACATTAGAATCAAAGGAGGACACATAAGGAGGGTTACATGAAACCCACTGGTAGTGGATTAGGAAGGCAAGAGAAAGCAAAGTGGGGAAATCTCTGAGTTTGGATAAAAAGCAAAACGGGGAGACACATACTTCTTTTACATTGGTGGGTACAAGGTAGTTAACATAGTACATAGCGGTGGTATGTGGGGAATAAGAGAACAATGTGCGCCCCTGCTCTGGGGCTGGCCAGTATGCCTTCAAGGGGTCTGAAAAGGAAATGACTGTGACATTTCAAAGGTATGTTATCTTAGATGCACAAAGACAATAGACACTTTCCAAGGTAAACGTTGACCTCTGTTAAGGAAACTTCAGGCCCAGGACAGGACTACACGCCATGACCCACTTTTGGTGAGGAATTGTTATGTTTGGGCCACCTGTGTGCTTGCTGTTGGTCTCTGAGTTTGTGAGGACATTGCGCTGGCTTCCCCTGAGCTTGTAAGTTTTAGTACATGGTCCCTTTCCGTTTACGGCATGAGTGCTTTAATCAGTTTGGGCGGCTGTAACAAAGTACCATAGACAGGGTAGCTTATCCAACAATAGTGATTTATTTCGCACAGTTCTGGAGGCTGGGAGTCTGAGATCAGGATGCCAACATAGTTGGTTCTAATGAGAACCCTCTTCTGGGTCAAAGACTGCCTGCCTTTCACTGTATACTCACATGGCTAAAAGCAAACTAGTTCCCTGGACTCTCCTTATAATGGCATGCATTTCATTCATGAAGGCTCCATTCATGACCCAATCAACTCCAAAAGGCCCTGCGTCTTAATACAAACACATTGGGGGTTAGAGTTCAATATCTGAATTTTGGAGGGGGCACAAACATTCAGACCATAAAAACTAAACAGCCAGGTATGAAGGCTAGGAGCTGCAAGGGGCTTTCACTCAAGCAGGAAAAAAAGCCAAGTAAATGAATAGATGCTGCCCAGTGTTCCATTAGAGAAACATGCATATTGGGTGCAAAAAGAGGAATCAAATTAGACCAAATGGTTAAGGGAAAACTTTTGGGTAGAGTAAGCTCTTAGGGAAATCTCTTACAGAGTCACAAGACATTACTCAGTCTGAGAAAAGAGAGCGAGGTATAGGGGCTATTATTCTAAAAGAGAAACTAATGTGTATTTAAACATGGAATTGTAAAATAATACCGTGTGACCTATTCTGAATAGGGTAGTGGGAAGGAAAGTTATAAAGGTAATTTGAGCCTTATTTACACAGCTAAGTATTTAAGCAGACAAAGGTATAATAACACATATACTTCAGAAAGCTCATTGGACAAGCACTGCTACATGGATTGGCTGGGGTTGGACTGGGGCTGCAGTCAGCGGTGATGAGGTGATGGGAAGAAGCAGAATGAAGGCAAATGTAGTGCCTGGGAGACACTGGTGGAGAAGGGAGAATGGAGGTGGAGATTAACTGTGTGTGGGCAAAGGAAGTTGTGAGTCCGTGGCATGTCCCAGATTCTGTGTGGAATAGTTTAGATGATAGGCCACAACGTCTCATTTACTTAAAATAAGTTTGGAAGACATTTTTAATTTAATTATAAACACATGTAAGGAAGTTAAAGAGCCAGTGGATGTCCACATGGAGAGATATTCAGTAGACATTTGAATATGGGTTGGGAACCCAGCAGACAAGACAGACCTAGAAGCATAGACTTGGGAATCCTTAACATATACATGATAGCTCAATTTGAATAAAGGACCCAATGAAAACTATAAAGATAAGAAAAGAACCAATTTGAGAGTTCTGAGGAGTGCTGACGTTTAGAGATTGAGGGAAACATGAAGATGCTGGGGAAAGAAATCAGGGAGCAGGGGTAGGGAGCCAAGAGGCCAATAGAAAAGGAGATATCAACAAGGGAGGGGTCAGTCACATTGAACCTTGCAGCCAAGTCTAGAAACCTAAGGGCAGAGACATCGTGGCTTAGGTAACTAATCCACTGGTACTGTGGATGGTGCAGGAACAATTCCTCTGGTTTTGTGGAAACAAAAACCACTTGCTTTGGTTTCTTTGGCATGAGGGAGCAGACGTCAGACTGGAGGAAGTTAGGGTGTAAATGGGAGGTGAGAAAGCAAAGAGAGCTAAGGAGCTTGGCTAGAAAGGGAAGCAGAGAGCAAGGGCTAGTGGGAGAAGTTGTGGGCTGGAATGAATACGTTTCATTGGGAAGGCTGGAAAGGATTTAAAGGCGTTGGCTCCCGGACAGGAGTCTGTAGGAAAAATGACAAACAGTGGAGTTAACTTGAGGGCAGAGGCTCTGAGGAGGCAGGAGGGGCGGTTGAAAGAATTCTCTGCAGCCTTGAGAACATTACACTAAGTGAAAGAAGCCAGACCCCGAAGGCCACATATTGTGTTGTATGAATCTATTTACAGAAAATGTTTGGAATAGGCAAATGCATAAAGACAAAAATAGATTAATGGTTATCGTGTCAGGGGTTGGTAGGAGAGGAGAATGGGGGCGATGCTAATAGTACTGGTTGGTTGTTATTTTCTACTTTTTGGAATTAAATGACAGTGATAGTTGCCAAACTTTGCGAATATACTAAAAATCACTCAATTGTATACGTCAAAAGGTAAATATTATAGTATGTAAATTACACCCCAATTTAAAAAAAATTTAAAAAAGGGAACGCGCCTTGAGGGGAAGGAGAGATATTGAAGTCTCTGAAGCAAGAACACCAGAAAGAGTATGAATGACATGCTACCACTTGGCAGGAGAGCAGGATCGGCTACACGGTTTGGGAGGCCCAGTGAAAATCAGAATGTGGAGCCCTGTGTTCACAAAATTTAAGAACTTCAAGACAGTGAAAACAGAGCATTAAACCAAGCATGGAGTCCAAAGTGACTGCACAGGTCACACACCTAGAAGCTGGCCCTGTGGGAGGGAGAGCTCGCCAGATGGGTTTTCTCGTGGAAATAGGAAGTGAGAGGAGGTACTGGAGTAGCTGAAATGAGAGAATGGTTGTCTGTTTGGAATCGTCCTTGTGGGGAATAGAAAAGAGAACTGACTATGGACTTGAAAGAGAATAACTGGACAGGGATGAAAGTCTGGCGTTGGTCAGAGACCATGAATTTTTTGTAATATGGTAGTGATTTTCCGCTATTGGACCGCAAAAGACTAGTTTTAGGGCTTAAAACAACTGAAATGGTAGAGGTGAGGTTTTTCTAGGCAAATGTTATTGAAGATCAAAAGAGCAACCAAATAAAAGTGAATGGTTAGACTAATTGGAATTACTAGATCCTTAAGGATAGGTTAGGAAAATTGCTATGCGTGGAAGATGCTCATATAACATCCCAAAGTAGAACGGTCTGGGAGTCAAAGTCTAAATGAAGTGCAAGTATAGAAAAATGAGGAGAAAGAAAAGAGAGTTGAAAGATTGTGGACTGAGATAATGTTACTGGAATTCAAGATTTTAGGTGTGGGGTTCTGGGTTTTGAAAAGGCAGCATCCACTTCTGTAGAGTTGAGGCCACTTGAAATTGTTCCTGCTTAACTCACAGAGCATCAAACCTCAAAACATGTTAATCTGCAGATCTAACTGGGACAAGTTATTCTCCCTCATGGAAGGAATGTCCTCGGCTACGTACAGCAAATTTGGTGTTGATAGATGCTGCTGCATATGGTGTGACAGATGGGCCAAGTCGGGGAACATGTTTCCCTTGTGACAGAAGTGTTTTCTCTTGAAAGTTTTGCTCCTTTACGGGCATAGCTGTGCTTCTCACTGTTCGCACCTCCCCCGCTTCTACTACAGAGAAAGGGTGTGCCGGGCGTGGCGCTCAGGGGGAGAGGTGGAGCTGACTGGTATACCGCTGTCCAAAGAGCCACAAAGCCAGTTCTATTCTAATTTCTCCAAGTAAATTTTTCATAAAAGTTTATGAGTGCACAAACCATGAGCTTACACACCGTGATGTTAATACAGAAAGCCCATGTGCCCACCCAGTCACAGCTCCCCCCAAATGGGTGATTCTGTATCACTACATATTGTCACTATATCCTGATTCTATAGTGAAAATTACTTTCCCCCATTTTGTGTTTTATAAATAAAATCACGTGCTATATATACCTGTGGATTTGCCTTCTTCTGCTTAACATTATGTTTGTGAGGTTCATCTGGTGGTTACATTAACTCGCATCTTCTTTGCTGTATAATATTTCCTTGTATAAATACACTACAATTTATTTATCCATATTACTGTTTCTGGACATTTGAGTTGTTTCTAGTTTGGGGCTGCTATGAATAGTGTTGTCTTAGACATGTATTTTGTTTAACATATATTTCCATTTCCTTTGAGGTCATATTTAGAATTACTGAGTCTGGGGGTATGCATACATGTATATTCAGTTTTACCTAGTACTGCCAAAGAAGTTTCCATAATCATCGTATTAATTTTCATTCTCACCAGCAGTGGTTGAGAGTCCTAGTTGCTCCTCATCTTTGTCAATGTTAATTTTTTTTTGTCTTTTTTTAAATTTAGTCATTCTTTTGGGTTGTGCAGTATCACATTTCATTCTCTTTTATTTGAATTTAACATGTATTCATTAAATAACACCTGTGGGTCTAGTGCTGTGCTGGATTCTGAAGGACATTTCTAATGTCATTTGTCAGGACTCTCTACTTGCCAGTGAGAGAAACCCAGCTGGCATGGGTGACAAAGGAGAGGTTGGTCGCTCATATAACTAAGCTGCGGGAGGGGAGCTGAAGCACAACATGAACACTGTCGGGACTCTCTTGGTCTTTCATCTCTGCTTCTCTCTGAGTTTTAGTTTTGTTCTTTCCTACTGAAGGCAGGCTTCTTCACCTGGCCAGTCACATGGGCAGTGGCAGGGCAGGGCTTAGTCCAAGAACCAGGAAGGAGAAATGTCCCTCTTTGTCATCGGCTCCAAGGACAAAGACCCTGGAGAAGTAGTCTTACTGGAATAGTCTGGGTCCTGTGCCCATCTCTGAACAGCATTGGGGGGAATTGGGTGGGAAGATGGTGCATAAGTTGCCGCGAGTCACACTACCCGGAGGAACCCAGCCCAAAATGCTGATTAGCAGAATTGTCAGTAAGTAAAAGATTGTTACTTTAATCCACTTAAATTAAATTAAATTGGTGAGTTGTCATAGAAATCTGGAAGAATATCTTCTCTTTAAAAAAAATCACATGGCATGAAAATATTGGCCTGTATTCCTGTTTGACAACACTTGGACTTGAGCGGCTCTGCCTCCCTTAGATGAGAGCTGCAAAATCCAATTTGCTACAATTCCCAGAACTCCCTGTTGTCTGACACCTGGCCTAATTTACTCTTTTGCATGGCCTGACTGGCCTCTCTCAGTGTATTCGTTTGCAGCTCTAGGTTAGACCATGGGAATATGTGTGGAGGGGGTGGGGTGGGGCAATAGTGTGACTTGAGTGTGGAGGCTGGAGGTTAAGAGGCTGAAGGTTGGGAGAGAAATTTTTGTACGAGAGGATTCAGAAGACATTGCAAATATAAAGTGTCAGAAGATCTTGATAATAGAATAGTTGCTCATGATGAAAACGGAGAAATTAGTCAAATGAGTTATGAGGGTAGAATGATATGTTTGGCTTATAAGTAAAGTCCAACTTCTCCCTTAGAAAATAAATAGCCTAAAATTACCGTATTTTGCCATATATAATGTGCATCAACGTTTTTGGCCCAAACGTTCAGGAAAAAAAATCTTTTCATTTTTTAATTCAATTATTTATTTATTTATATTTAGAAACAAAATGAATTATCATATTCCAAGGTATTTTGCATATGGATATTGTTATTGCTTTCCACAGTTACACTTTTAAAACATATGCATAAATAAAAGAATTAAAAACATATAGATACAGAATTAGTATTACCCATGTGTAATGCGCATCCTTACATTTCCCTCAAGAATTTGGGCAAAAATGTGCATGTTGTACATGGCAGAGTATGGTAATAACATCCGCTTTTAATGATGAATTGATTACTTAGTGCAGAAAATTCAGTTGACCACCTAGGGTCAAGGGTCTTCTGTTCTAGTTAACACGAGTTGTTGAGTATCTCATTAGTTGCTGTGTAATAAATAACCCTGACATTAGTGTCTAGAAACAATCACGAACATTTCCTTATTATCTCTGCTGGGTCTGAGGATTGACTGGGCTCAGTGTGGCAGCATCTCTCGCAGGGCTGCTGCCAGACTGTGCCTGGGGCTAGAGTCATCTGGGGGCTGCCTGGGCACATGTTTGGGAGTGGCTGCTGGTTGTTGGCCTGGAGCTCGGCTAGCCTCATCCGCTGGAACGCCTGCATGTGGTCTCCCCACCCGGTGTGCGCTTCCTCACAGTGTGGCAATGAGGTTCCAAGAACGAATCTCCCAAGACGCCAAAGCAGAAATAAGTCCCATTTTTACAAGTCAGTCTTGTAAGCTCATAGTGTCACTTCCTCCATACTCTGCTGGTCAAGTGAGTCACAAAAGAGAAATACCTATACAGAGGGGAGGACATGGTTCTGCCCCTTGGTGGAAGGAATGGCACAGTGACACTGTAAGAAGAGCGTATGAAATAGGATTTAGTGGCCATCTTTGGAAAAGATAATCAGATACACATATAAGGAAACAATGACAAAATTTGGTGTGTTTCTAAGAATTGACAAGATATGAACCTAAGAGTGAGGGATTGTAATTAATACAATTTAATTTACCAGGTTTGTGATTCTGAACTGAACTGGTTTTCCGCCTCAGGAATAAAAAGGTAAACTCAGATTCATAGAATTACTATAGTGCACCAGGCACATTCCTTTGACTTCAGACAAAACTGAATTTAACACATTCCAAGGAGATTTGCATTTTTTAATCATCTCGCCTAGAATATCCCCATACAAGGAGACTCTTCTATGAAATTTCTTGGTTGTGTGCTCCACATTCTTTAAAGAATTCAGGCCTTAATAAAAATTTTATTACCTGTATAGGTATTTCTCTTGCTGTAAGATCTCACGGTATTGCTGAAACCTAAGTCTGAATCTGGAATGAACAAACAAATTTTATCAGCCCCCATGAAGTGAAAAATATGCTTCAAACTAAAATATAGTTTTTCATTCCCTTAAATGTTTCTCTTTCTGTTCTAGAAATATCTCAATATTAAATACTCCAGGATTCACTAACGTCAAGATCACAGCAACAATCTAGGCCAATGCTCCTTTAATAGTAAAGTCTCATGTCCAAGAAAAATTATGTTAAAAAATCATCTGACACTGTATATAAAGATGGTCAAAGCACAGACGTTCATCTCTGAGCCGTCCATCCTCTGGATATTAACTGCAACCGGGGTAGGTTTGCCAAGCCATTCAGTTGCCTCTCCCTCCTGCTCCTCCCTTCCTCTCCCTCCATGTTGCCATTAAACTGAGAGCTCCACAGAACCTGGTTTGAAAATCACTGGCTGCTTAGAATTCTGAGAAGATTAGCAATAATGGCTAGGAGGAAGCATTTGAAGCACTCTCAGTATATCATTATCATTATCGTCATCACCTTTAGAAAACACTAAAAACCCAAATGTTCGTTACTGCTCTGTGCAAGATCAGATGTAGAGTTAGCTAAATAGTTACTTCATCCGAAGAAAGATAGCCCTGGCTGACAAGGCATAGAAAACAAAGCACAGGATGAAATAATTTCACAAGTTAATGGAGTGAATATTTTCTTCCCCGTTCTAGCCAAAGTACTTATTTTGCCTTAGCCAATAGTTCTGGGAGGTGGGAATGGGTTTGGGAATGGCTGGCCTCCTATATATTTCAAACCTGAGGAGAAAGAGGCATGAGCTTGGAGAGACTGGTGGGTGGGTCCTCTTTATTAGAACTTGAACTTCTTCTCTTAGGCACTGGCTGGCTCTTCATGTATCGTTGAGCAGTCCATCACAGGGGCCTTCACACTTCGGTTTAACCATGGTCTTCTAATCCAACATCTTGTTAAAACACAGGTTCTGATCAGTAGGTTTGGAGCAGAGACAGCAGTCTATATTTCTAACTAGCCCACAGATAATATCCATAGACCACACTTGGGGAAAAGGGTCTAGAGAAACATTCTTATCGTGTTTCAACGTGTGCGTTTACATCTGCCTGAATGAGAAAGGGAATACTTGAGAACTGGCTCATCAACTGGAAGCAGTGACAAATTCTATCTGCTTCCCAAAGCTTAGCTATAGCTAGGTAAGGTTATTTGTTATGGATGCTGGTAAAGAAATGGAAGATATTCTTTATTCGATCTGTGTAATATATATGTATATAAAGTATATAATATGATAAAATATATAATATGTACATATGTATATAAAGTATGTATAATACATACAAAGCATACACATGTGTGTATATATAAAAGATTTTTCATCTAGCAAGAAAATACTATTTATTCTTTCTTGCTAGAGTAATGTAGAACACATTTTACACTGACTTTTAAAAAGTAAGGCTAAGTAATGTAACTGCATACTTTAGTTTCTTCATTCATTAAATCAGTAAGTATTTATAGGGTGTCTATTTTATTTTAGGCATTGTAAGAGAAATAAGATAATGCCCCTATCCCAGGTTAGGGGATAATATTTCACAGTCTTGTACAAGAAGCAAACAAAAATTTCTAAGTTATGTGGCAAATTTTGTAACAGGTGTTTCTATTGAAGTTCTTTTTTCAATAATGAAGGAAGTGTTCTTGACTCATTATCAAGCCTGAGAAGACATTTCTATTTACAAACTCATGATTGAAACTTTCAACAATGCAGGTAAGAAATGAGAAAGGATTCTTGTCCTGGCAAGCATATGACTACAACAGATGGCTGCTTTCTTGATAGAGGAGAGGGTCTAAGATTGAGAAGAAAGAATTCTGTAGGTTAAATAGCTTAAGTAAGCTGAAATGAAACCACCAATTCTTGACAACCTGCCAGATTAAACCTCTTGTGAAGATGACTGTTGTGGTTTTTAAGTAGTGTGCTTCTCTTGTTCTGAGGCCTTCTACTCAACATGTGAGCTCGGTCTGTGGCCACCGGCTAAGTTTTCACTCTCCTGTGTGGGCAATGTCTCCGATGAGAAGTCTTGAAAGCAACTCACATTCTGTCCCCATAATAGCGTCTGTTCCCTAAGGAGTTTCTGGTAAGTTTCTATCCCTCTTTAATATTCTCATATCAATAACCAGAAGGTTTATCAGACTCCCCAAAACTGTGACCTCATCTACAAAACCCCGTGAGAGTAAAAAAACTGTACCCCTTCTAGGCAGTTAAGTTACAAAGATGACATCCCTTCCGCCAAGCTGTGGCCTCGTGTCGTGACTCAAGGCCTCATTTCACCCTCCATTTCCCCCTTGGTGGGGGGCCACAGACTGCATAAGCCCATGTAGAAATCCTGAATCTCCTTAATTTAGATGTACTCCCCTTGGATTGGATGGACACCCAGTTCAATAAATGGCAATCTGTTCTGCACTCCACATAGGTTAGTTAATGCTCCCAGGGGACCAGACATTGCAGTCATGGTTTAGCTAGTCAAAAAAAGTGGGCAGAGACTTCTAACAGCCCAGCATAGCAAACCTACAATGAGACTGAGGGGCGAAGAGCATGTTTCAGAGGGCAGCTACCTGGTTCCTTGAAATTTGTCACTCATTCCTGAGAGAGGATGATCTAGGGTGGTCCAACTCAGCCTCCGTCATATTTTTAACTCTAACATGTACCCAGGGTACACGGGAGAGCAATCTCCAGTACTGTATGTTCTGCCTCTAGAAACTCTACCATTTCCCAAAGGCCACTTCTGTGGACTGGCACTCGGTGAGTCAGGAAGCTTTAATATTTTTTTCTAGGGGACAGAACATAAATGAAAAACAAATTTGAAACATGGCTTATCTAGATGATCTGAGTCCTTTCCAACCGTGACTGTCATTAAGAATTGGCATGGGCTGGATGAGTACTGACTTGTCTCCCGATTTCATTTTCATTGTATCATTTAATCTTGCCAATGATACTGGAAAGCAGAGAATTTTGTTCCTGTTTTGTAGTTGAGGAGATGGGTTAATAGAAAAAAAGTAACTTGTCCAGCTAGTTAAATGATGGGACTGTGATTTGAACCAAGCTCTTTATGCTGCAGTTCTGTTTTCTTAATCGAATTTCTTATTCATATTTCTTTGAATATAATGCTTGACGTGGCGTGTTCCACACCCAGTATAAGAGCCAACTCCTATCCAAGGTCTGCGGAAACTGACCAGAGCAAGTGTGACTAGGGCATCGGTTTTACTCATCAGCATCTCCTGCCTGTCCCCTTTCCAGGGCATCCATTGTTTGTCTTCTTGGGTTCCAAGTCTTTGTGATTTTTGGAGAAACAGATGGGAAGAACTGGAAGAAACCAGTTAATTAAATAGCTGCTGTGACATGCAGGACTTCAAGGAGCTAGATGAGGAAGACAAGTGTGTTATGTTATGCAATAAAATTTACCCCATACCTCTGACACCTCTTTGAGTCTTCTTGTAGGATTTTAAAATTAATTTACTTTTTAAAAATGAGGGACTTGTACTACTTCTCCTGAATGTGATCATATCATAAGATTGGTAATGGGTTGGCCCAATTATCTCTGGGTTCTACAGCAAATAAGGAATCAGAGAGACTGAGAATGTCTGTCCTATCTTGTCAGTTGACTTCTATTATTTGCTTCCCAGGTTTTTCATACCCCCGGGTTTCTGGGTCTGCTACAAAACATTAGGTTGTGTGTGTGTGTGCTTCCACTCAGGCTGGAACTGACAACAGAGTCACTTTGCTCCATGGTTTCTTCAGAAAAGGATATCTTCAAGGAGTTTGTGCCCTATCCCTGGCCCCCTGAGGCTCAACCTGAAGAAATAACTCACAATGACGGTGGTTGACTTTTCTCCTTAAAGGCATCAGACAGTGGAGTAAAAGGCATCAGACAGTGGAGTAAAAAGCAATATTCATACCAACCCCGCCCCCAGGCACCACCCACTGCCGATTGGCATCAGGTCGGCATCTGGTAATGTGCCGAGTGCTCGTCTGCACAGACCACGGCTGCAAATCTGGCCCAGGGCGGCGTTTTGTGCAGAACAGCCAGCTTGGGAGCAGGTACCCAAGACAACTGGGAAAAATTGAGGCGGGGCACAGACGGGATGGAAAAACCTTATGGTTTTTTACTGCTTACAAGTCATTACTTGAATATCTTAAATCGGGCATTTTGAATGTCTTCTCCAAGGTCATTAGCTGTGTATGGAGCAAAGGCTTATTTTTAAATTTTGACGTAGCCCAAGGAATGCTTTGTTCCTAATATAGAGCACTTGTCCTGAGAGGTTCCAAGTCTCCAGCATCTGCTGTCACCCACCACATGCTTTTCGGCAAGCCAAAGGCCACTTGTGGTGAAGTCTCAGAGCCTGGCAGCCCCGGGGGAACCAGCAAGGCCTGGGAGAGAGGTTGTTAGGAGGATTATTTAGAAAGGAAACGAGCTTTTAAAAAAGACATCTTGGGTATGAGACTTTGGATTCTATTTTGGTAAGTATCCACTTCTCTCCCCTTTCTAGGGTGGGTAGAGAATACTTCCTGGCCTTTTCGATATTGGGGTCAGCCGATGAAATTTTAGCGTATATGAGAAAGACTGAAGCCTTAACTAGACGTGTACGGTACAGCCTGGCTCTTCCACTAGGGATATGCAGTGAAAGGAGCTTCTCCTAGGTAGCCGCTGCTCCTAGAAGAGCGAACTTGAACTCAGTCCTCAGTCTAGCTGAACCACAGCCTAAAGCAGAGACACCCAGCTAAGCCCCGCCTACATCAGCCAACCCCTAGATCTGCAACTGAGATGTTCATGCTTGGCATTGTAAGCTATTTGGATATTTGTTACATGGCATTATTGTAATAGCTGACTAATATATGGAGTTAATGATTTGTATTTTTTTTTCTGCATGTGAGTGGACATTTACATAAACTGATGGGGTTATAGTAGGGTTAAAACTCCTTTTACACAAGGTATACAAAGAGAGCGTCAATCAGCTTTAATCTGAAATTCTGAGACAATTGAAAAGAGTGGTTTCTGACAGAGTGGGCTACCCTCTAACAGGCTGCCCCCAAAGTGAGCCCGTGGAGAGCCAGAATTAGCAGATGCCCAACAGTGGCAGCAGGGTATTCAAGTTAATTTTGAACCATAAGCCTGAAGAGTTCATTGAAATCTTCTAGCCCACAGAGCCTATCTTAAAAATTGTCTAAAAAGTTTTGAATTTATGTTGAAATTTTTAACTTATTTAAGTTACATTTAAATTGAAAAATTTAAATGTAACTTAGATCTTAACATTTTTGGCTTCTCTTTAAAAATCAAAGTGTCAGGAAATATTGAGACTGCATTTCTTTCTGAAGAGAAATACGGAAGCTGAGTATTTGTTCTCTCTGGAATGAGTGTGTGCTTTTCAGTTTGCTGAAGCTCCTGCCATGTTCTATTACTCATTTTTGGCTGTCTCACATATTTTTGTTACTTGCTTTATTCTTGTGGGCACTGAAATTTGTAACATCCACTAGCTCACAGCACTTTTCCTATTTTAAATACATCCAAAGAGGTAAAGAAAGGCCCAAGTGCTCAGAATAGATGCTCAGCAGGATGACCTTACATAGTTTTGCCCAAGACAGTCTTGCTTGATGCCCATTGGCCCATTATCCTGAGGTAATTTATCAATTTGCATGAAAAAAACAATAGGGCCCTGTCTGACAGTTAATGCTGGCTTTCAGCTGGGACCTCAGGAACACTTGGCTTTCCATATGGTCTGGGTTAGCTCACAGCACGGTGGCCTCTGGCAGTTAGACATATGGTGGCTCAGCATGTCCCAGGATACAAGGCAGAAGCTGCATCACCTTGTCTGACTTGACCTTGGAAGTCATGCAGCATTACTACCATTTCATTCTATTGATTACAATGCTGCCTGGATTCAGGGCAAGGGACATAGATACTACCAAGTACTGAACAACTTAGGGTTTAGTAGCAAAGAGAAGACTAGAGACATGTCTGCTTCTTCTACTTAATGTTTATTCTTCCATTCCAGGAAGCCCCATCTGCCTCCATTCTCAATCCCATTATCTTTTACGTCTCTAATCTGATAACATAAGGTGTGAGCACCTGTGTGTTCTAGGAGAGCAAACCCAAGAACGGTCTTCAGAAAGTCTTACAAAATCTTGGAATTATGTACAAAATCTGTTGTTTATGTGTGTAGCAGTCAGAGTTCTATGTTGCATAAGTAGTTCAAGAATTTATTAAGAGCATTAGATAGCTGGCTCACAGCATCCCCAAAAGGGTCCGAGGCTCAGGCCTGGCAGCTGCACAGCAAGGAGAACTCCGAAGTTACAGGGCTCCAGGCAGCATCCCGTGCCTGGGGACAGAGTCACCGGGCCTCGCCCAGCTGCCGCAGAGCCCGACCCGCCCAAACCTTTCCCACCACGGCCCCTGAAACCTGCGCCTTTGCCTTCATCCCAGCCAGAGCGGATCTGTGCAGTGCCTGCTTCCCAGCGTTTCGTGCATGTTTACCTGAATGCCTGATCCTAGGCCGTGGTCTGTGCTGTATTTTCAACTGTGGAGAGTGCTTTTCTAGCGTCCATTCTAGACTATGCAGGTTGCTAAGGTAGAAAAAACCCTCAGGCGTAACAGCAGTGTTTAGAAGGTACTGAGAAGGCAAAAAGCTCGAAAAAGTCCATGATCAGAATATGCATATATGTGCACTTTTCTGAATCATGGGTTCCTAGTTTTCATCAGATCTTCAACAAGGTCCCTAATCTTCACATATTAAGAATCACTGTCACATGCACTATCTTTACAACCACTAGTCTATGTATTTGAATCCATTTGTATACGAGTCCATTGCACTTTACAGAGTTTAGAACTGTGAGATACAATTATCTACATCTCCCTACTCCAGTAATGTAATCAATTAGTAAAGGCCCAATAGATAGTAGAATGGTAATTTTGTTCCATTGCTAAATCTGTTTGGTGTCTCTCTTTGGAATGATGGTAAAGTATAAAATATACTAAAACCTGGATTAACAAGTAGTTATTTTAATAGATTTTGTTTGACTACTACTTTGAGAACAGGATGGCAAAAACAAAAGAAAACAAAAATCACAGGAAAATCCAATAAGGATTTCTTCTAAAAATATACTTTCAGCAGTGCCTTAGAATAAGAACACATTCAGCTCAATTTTCTGTAATTTCCAATGCTTGATGTATGAGCAAATTCCCTGTGGACTCAAAAAATGCTCAACTATTTTTAAAGATAAATTTTCGTCACTATTTACAGATGGTAGGAATGTGGACTAAAGCGTTTTGGGGGATTCCATACAACATATAAAATTAGACCTTAAAGGAATTTCCAGTCTGAGACACAGAGAGGGTAGTTTTGTGCAAGATCAGCAAGCTCATGGCAGAGACTGGCCTGGAACTGAGGACTCCTTATTCCCAGTTTGGTATTCTCTCCTTTATACGCTCTCAGGAAGGCTTGTAACACAAATTGTATTTCAATGGGTTATTGCTGTGTAATAAACTGTCAAACAAATTGAGTGGCTCAAAACAAAAAACACTTACTAATGTTTACAAGATTGCAGATTGGGTGGGTGTTTCTGCTGCTTTGGGCAGGTCTGCCACCTCACCTGGGCTCAGTCATGCGCCCAAGTTCAGCTGCTAGTTGGCTAGGTGGCTAAGCTAATCTTGGTTAGGCTCTATCACACGCCTTCTGCTACGGCTGAGAAAAGGAAGCCAACTCTGCTTACGAAGTCTCTCTTCCTCCAGCAGGCTAGCACAGACAGGCCTGGTTTTATTGTGATGTCAGGGTTCCAAAAGACAGAGGTTTAGGAACTAGAAAAATAGAGTCATCTCACACTACTAGCCAAGGCCCTTCCTAAGGCCAGCCAGGATTCAAGGATAGGGAGGAGACATCACCTCTTAATGGCAGGATCTACAGTCACATTACAAAAATATGGAGATTATAATGAATTAGTGTCATTTAAAAGTCTACACAGGTTAACTTATTCACCCTTTATCGATTGCCATCCATGGTGTCTTGCCCGGTCCTACCATAAGCACTGGGGTACAATAAAGAATAAAAATATCACATTTATTTCTTAGTGAAAGATACCGCATCACTAAAGCATGTTTCTTTGGCAATTTGGTGACTCAGGATCAGGTTTTATGTTCCTACCCTGAAGCCATTTGTCCTTCAATGTGATGTTACAACTTTTATAAAAAGTCACATACGAAATTTAGGAGTAATTTCATGTGCATAAATTAAAATTGATTTTGGTGAGAATAATTGACTCCTCAGAGGTCTGGCCAATAGGGAACTGTCAGGCTAGATGAGTTTTTACACATGTCAGAGTGAAATTGGAGCTCCAGTGCTAATTTTAGCTTACAAGGATATCATATATACATTTGGCAACTTGAAGGTCTTTATGTTATAGGGAGAGTATTTGCTGTCTCAACCTGGTATTTTTCTATCTAATTGCTATTTCAGCTGAGATACATGAATGTTCCCAAACAACAAAGGAGCCACTTAGTGTTCAGACTTTGATTGGCTGCTTTTGCAGGTTATTGACGGTAACAGTTTCATGTTATCCAGATACGGGAACTGGCCTAGACAGCATTCTTCAGGAAGATAGTTTTAAAATTTCAGAATATATCCAATGGAAACTGAATGACTTTCCTGCAGAGAACAACTAAAATTCCAGATAAAATAGAAACCTAAATATTTTCTTAAAAGTAATGAAAAGATGATAAGATAATAAGTAATCACCACACTAAAATCTAAGGTAAAGCTGGAGTCCAGAGAAATAAGCAGAGTTCTGAAGCTGATTATATTCTGAGAATATCTACTTACTCAGGCAAATTTGAACTTGAGTTTTGATAGCTTCACTGGATGAGACAGAATAAAATTGAAGTCTAAAAGTCCATTCAAATTAGAGGATTCACTGTTAAAATAAAGGAAAACTAGAAGTAATACTACTGGTATTTTTATTATAGAGCAAAACATTTATTTGATTGCCGGCTGGGGAAAAACAGTCTTAATGAGACTGTATCTACAAGCTAGTCTCATAAGAATTTTCATCCTTAAAAGGAACCATTATGTACTTTATCATTCAAAAACATTAAAAAAAACACCAAAGGTGTGTGGATTGGATACTTTCCTGGGCACTATGTGGAAAGTATGATTCTTCATCAGAAGTCAGCTCCATTATTGGTCTCCGGGAATGCTCATCAATAATTTTTCAAGAAAAATACACATTATACAGTAAAAATTAAAAAAGCACACAAGAAAATAAAGCAACAAAGGCAAGAACCAGCAGAAACCAATATGAACTTTACAAATATAGGACAACTTAGTACACATGAAGGAGAAAAGGTGAGTTGAAATAATCTTCAAAGAACAGACGCTATGAGAAGTGACCTAAGGGTTTTAAAGGAGTACTAAATAAAAACAATCTAGAAGCAATATATATAAAAAAGCAACATGGAACAACAAACAGCTCACTAAACAGGCTTAACAACAGCTTAGACACAGCCGAGGAGAAAGGACCAGTGAATTAAAAGAGAGGTGAGAAGAATTGTCAACTAGTGTTATTAGTTGAAAATGATAGTTTTCTTGGAGGCCATTATAAAACCAATGTGCTGGGCAGGACAAGAAGGAACTTGGGAAGAACAGGGAAGATTTGGAAGGGAATGGGTAGCTGGAATACCTAAAGTAAGCCATGTGGTTATCCAATCTCTCTTTGGGTAACATGGGGTTTACTCAGGTAGTAAATATAAAAATTCGGAAAGCATAGAACGTTGTCTTTTGTCCTCAGAATCAGGATCCAGCACATGATGAGATAGAATAACCCAATATATTAAACTATAGACTGTCATGGGCCATTGAAATGGAAAAGGCAGAGTGTGGAGTCAAACATTTTCAGATGAAAATTCAGGTACACCCAGGAATTAAAGCAGAGAAGGGCACACCTGGAGATCAAATGAGACATCACCAATGTTTCGGGCAAGTGAGAACAGGATGGGTGGTTAACAGAGAACCTCTGAGGGAGCTCTTCCTCACCATGGTTGTTGGCCAGTGGAACAACCTTGTGTCTTGCATATCAGAGAAGAGTGTAGTCATCTTTAAGAACATTTTGGATGAGCTCAGGCTTTTTGGGTACAAAGAATCATTTATGAATTCAGAAGCCTTGGGTAGGATGTGCATTATTTTTATAGAACTCAGCTTAGTTTATTTTTTGAGCACCCATCTGCTAAAAATCTCAGTTAACTCTTTGTTTGTTGCAGCCACATCCCAGAGGGTTTGTGTGGTGCCAAGATGCTGTGGAGGGCAGACCTACCTCATCTTCAATCATCTTTCTATGCAACCACCCATGGAGTCACCCATTGTCCTGCTTGGGTTCTGTCTTTCTGGCCCATTTAAATCCAATGGTTCTCGCTGCTTCATCTGTTCCATCTTTGAGGGTCCGGAAATTTTTCTGTTAATTTCATGCCACTCTAGGATACAAGGATTTCTTGAAGCTAAGTACAATTTAATAAGGTTGACTGTGCCTCCTCTGGAGTCTTGCTATTTCTTTGGCATTTTGCATAAGAAGGAAAAATTCCTCTCTCTGCAACCCCTTAAGACCTATACTCTTAACACATCCCTTTCATCTCTTTACTTCTCCCAGCTCAGGCAGAAGCTAGTTTATTCATTATTGCTTGCAAACATTTGCCCATAACTGGAATCCTCTCCAGTTAAGTATCCAGGTAGTATCTTTCCTGAGTATACAGGCTTTTGAGTGACAAGGCCCAGAAGAAGAAACTCACAGATTTCTAGCTTCCCACCTTGCTGCCCCCTTCCCTGAGACATGGAACACCGAAAGGCGTTTTGAATAAAGGGAGAACAACATGGGGAAAAAACTGCAGGAGGAACGAAACTACCTTACTTTATATTTTAAAAAGTATCCAGCTGCTTATGTTTGGAAATAGTACTGCTCTAGATCCAGCCAAGGGGAGTCCCTGCCTTGGGCCCCATGCTTGAGGTGGCTCGACCCGAACCTTTTTACTGGCTGTGCATCCTCCATAAGGAGACATCTGGGATTAGGGCACCTGCCAACCTGAAAAATCACAATTCCCCTTTGGATGTGCTGGGCACTCTGGAATTCTCTGCAGAATTACCCCCAAACCCAGTTTTGGAGCATGGGTCTCTTCCCTGGGTTCACCCTCTGAGAACGGACTAAGTTGGGATTATGTTCACTTGTAAATCTGAGAGGTGGGCAAGGGGAAGCTTGAAGTTTATTAAGTAGGCTGTTATAATTCCTACTTCATGGGTAGTGTTATAGAAACCAGTTTACCTGACTCTTCCATGTGTGTGTTACTTACAGATGGAATGAGACCTGGCTGGATGTGTTGGGTGTTCAAATAAAGCCCTCAGCCTGCTCCAGAGGTCACATGAGATCACCTTTTCTTTACCTAAAAAGCCCTTTGTCTCTCTGAGGATGCTTTCTGGCCACAGAAACATGTTTGGTCAATGGATGGGTTGGGATAAGGAGTTAATGACACAGGAGAGACCCTCAAGCAATGATGGATGGGCAATGGTGGATGAATATCCCAGACTGATTGTGCTTAGGTGGGTCAATTGTGAGGGACGCCCCACAAGTCCTTCTGAGGGTGACCAAGGGGAGTGAGCCCGTTTGCTCGCCATGATAACCCGCTAGTCATAGTAAGTGTCCTTGGATTTCTTTACATCTTTGTGTTCCTTAAAGAAATATAAACTAAACCAAATATTGAGAGAGATTTTGAGGGCGGATATCTATCTGTGACAATCAAATACAGGCAGAGAAATAAACGGGAAAAGTATTTAAGAGACTTTGCAATGTATTGTGAATCAAATCCTACCTTGGCATTACCAATAGAGACTTCAGGACAAATGTGTCTCCCAGATAAACCACTTGGACTCCTACACACTCCGCCGGTGGAATGCGGACCATATCCTAGGTTCAAAGCGTGGGGTTGCCCTTCAGTGCAGGCAAGTGGGAAGTGACAGGAAAACAACTGTCAGAGAATGGAAAGGCGTTAAATGGCACTTAATGCCGGAGACCCTCTCTCGCAGTCTGGAGTACGTGTTCGTGTGCACGCGCGAGTGTGGCATTAGCACCGTTGTACCAAGAGGGAAATGGATCTTTCCTTTTTAACCCTGTTGGGGCAGAGACACACAATTTGATGCATTTGGAGGGAGTAGCCTTAAAAATATGCTTCACTGAGCATGATTGTGACCAAGAACCAAGAATACAGTAGGTGTTTATTAAGTATGTGCTGACTAAATACATTACTAGAAAAATGTTGATGTTGGAGTATCTATAGGTTTTCTCGGTGTAAGAATAATTTTATTTTTGTCTACTCAGCTTGTGAGCCTTTGGGGGGCTGAATTAGACAACTAGAGCATTCAGGAAGGATAGAATGGTTTATATCAGATAGGTTGAAGGATTACTAAAGAGGTTAAGGACGGTTAAAAAAATAGAATAAATCCAGAGAGGATGGTAAAGGGGAGAAAAAGCAAGAGCTGACACAGGCCAGGGCCCGCGGGAGACTGGGAGAAGCCCCTATAATACATCTGCGACACACACACCGATGTGAAAAGCAGTTTGAGGAGGCTGTGTAGTATGTTCGTAGTACAAAATAGAATTCCATTCTATTCTGACACATTTTTCTAGGGATTTCAGTACAAATTTCTCTCTCTTTTTCAATTATGTTTTTGAGCTTGGTCTGGTACTCTCTAGAGACTGGCGTTCTTATTTATCTTAAATAAATGAATATACAAACTTAGGCTCTTATGAAATAGATATTGCTTTGATATAAAAAAGAAACTATGATGTTTCATGAATTCTAATACACAGTTTTACTTTTAACATTCTTGAAATTGGGGTGTACCTTTATGTTTGATGAGGAGTCACAGTTTAATTGAAAAGATTTTTCTTTGTTATCAATACATATCTCATTGACTTATTAAACTTTCTGACAGCATAAGATTGATATGTAATTCACCTCAACTTTTAAAGGCTATGCAGCAAATATTTCCATGTTGATATTTAAACTTTCACTTGTGCTTAATAAATTTTCTTCCATACAAAAGTTATTCCCAGTGAATTCAACCCACATTTATGAGACTTACTTTGCACCCTGTTTTTAGGAGGAAGAGAGAAATCTGGAAAAATACACAAATATTTGACATTTAGTTTAAAAAAGCAGACAAAAGACTTTTTGGATTCGTATAAACATATAAAAATAAACAGCACCATTTTCCAAATAACCTCCAGCTATTCAGTGGCCTGGGAAGAATGGTAATTGAGAGATCCTTCCTAAGATAGAGATTTGGGGAGGACAGGCATAAAAGGGACTGGATAACAAAAGTCAAGAAATGAGACCCAGACTTTAAAATAAATATCCACCCAATTAAAAAATGGTCAAAGAGTTTGAGTAGACATTTCTTCAAAGTAGATAGAGATATGGTCAAGATACCCAATATCCTTAGTTTTTAGGGGAATACAAATCAAAATCATAGTGATATATACTTCACACCCACTAGGATGGCTATAAGAAAAAAGATGGAAAGCAAGTGTTAGCAGGGATATGGAGAGACTGGACACTCATGTTTCTGAGAATGTAAAATGGTGCAGTTTGGCGCCCTAAACCATTTCCACTTTGGAGATGGTTAGGCAGTTCCTTTAATAGTCAAACATAGAGTTACCCTGTGAACCAGCCATTCCACGTGTAGGTATATACTCAAGAGAACTGAAGGCATGTTTCTTTGCAAAAACTTTTACATGAGTGTTTATAGCAACATTACTTAAAAATAGTCAAAAAGTGGAAACAATCCAGATGTCCATCAAGTGGCAAATGAATAAATAAAATGTTTATACCATGGCTTAATAATTAATCATGAAAAGGAATCAAGTAATAATAGATGCTCTAACAGGGATGAACCTTGAAACTTTTATACTCAGTGAAAGAAGCCAGATACAAGAGGTCACATTTTATATAAATCAAATCATATAAAATGTCTAGAATCAACAAACCCACAGAGACATAGGCAGATGAAAGGTTTCCAAGGGTTAGGGAGAGGAGGTGGGGGGAGAGGAAAATGGGAAATGATTGTTACTGAGTGTGGGTTTCTTTTTTGGGAGATAAAAATGTTCTGGAATTAGAGAGTGGTAATTAATGAGCAACTTCAACTCTACTAAAAAGCACTGCAATGTATACTTTTAAAGAATGAATTTTATTGTGAAGTTAGCTTAATAAAATTGCTATTGAAAACATATGCAGAATGCACAAAGAAATAACTGGACTATGCGTGGATGCCAAGGGAAAGAATGGCCCCTGAGTTCTCCCCGGTGGGCAGAAAGAGGCTGTTGGTGCTCTTGGGATTCGAGGTGAGCCTAGTTTCCTCACCCGTGTTCCAGAACCTGATATTTGGTGATTGACCTACTTTCATCCCTCACTAGCTGTTTTGTGTGTGAGGTTGGTGCCATCAGCGAAAGGCAAAGGATGTGGCTTCTATGTGGTCTAGCCTTGCTATTAAGTGTTGCTGACTCATCAGGTGCCTATAAATACCGTTTTTTGAGTTATTATTTATATATCAATTGTTTATTTTTCTCTACCTTAGCACTAATAGCTTGTTGAGCAAATGCATTTATTCATCATAAATGCAGTGTTTATTGAGTGATTTCATTGTGGACGGAGATGGGGATTCAAAGCTGAATGAGACATGACACCTGATATCGAAAATGTCAGTGGAGGAGATTTTTAAGTAAGAAGGTCATTACATTAGAGTTGGCATATACTTTACATGTGGAAGAAAGTGCAAGGTGTTTGGTGCATTGATTGCATTTTAATGGTCACCATGGACAACCACCCTGTGTTTATATCCTTTCCCTATAATACCGCAGTGCCCTCTTATGCCTAATCAGGGTTGGTCTCATGATTTACTTTCACCAATGGAATGTGGTAGAAGTAATGGTGTGCCAGCCCAAGTTTTGACTTCAAGAGGCCTTGAACACTTTTGCTTGTTTTTCAATCCTGCCTCTGACATGTGAAGAACCATTGCTAGCCTGCTGAAGAATGAGAAATCATATAGAGCCAAGCCAAGTCAGCCCAGTTGTTTCCAGCCAAGGCTCTGGAGACTCAAAAGAGTCCAGCTAGAATCAGCCACTAGTCAACTCATAGCTGATGGCAGACGTATAGATCAGCTGAGCCCAGCCCAGCCAAGCCCGGATCAGCAGAGCCTTCCACCTGCCTGGTGACTCACCACCAATAGAAGATGGTTGCTTATGATACTAAGTCTTGGGGGAGTTTGTTATGCAGCAGCAGATAACTGATACAGGATGCAATGGGAACACAGATGAGAGAGAGCTTGGATGGATCAAAGAAACCTTTGAAGAAGCAACATTTATGCTATAAACCTAAAGATTCATCTTTAGGTGTTAACCAGGGAAAAGAGAAACAAAAAGGAAAGGTCTAAGTAGTTGAAGGATCATATTTCAAAAGCTAAGAAGGCAAGATGACCCAAAAGGCTGGGGTGTCGTATGTGAGACGGTGACTGAAGGGGTTATTTAGGAACCAATCATGTAAGACCTCAGACATTTATTAAGGGGCTCAGACTATATCCTGAAGACAGTTGAGGTCAATTAAAGGCTTTCAATCCAATTTTTGCTGTTGTATGATTAGTCTGACCAGAGTATGGTGAAATGGTTCCAAGATTAAGACTAGAGGCATAGAAAACATTTAGAAGGACCTTGGCAGGTAGGAGGGGATGGTAGGCTGAACATGGGTACCAGCAAAAGGCATGGAAAGTGAACAGACCTGAGGGCCTGCACAGGGTCAGAATTGATCCACCTTGGAGAGGTGCTGAGGGAGAGGGGGCTGTCAAAGATAATGCCAACATTTTGGCTGGAGTGACTGAATTGATCTTGGTTTTGTTCATTGATGTAGAAAATAAGAAGTGGAGCAGGTTTGAGGGTAACCACAAATTAAATTTGATGCATACTGTGCATGGCAGACTGTATTTTTCAAAGAAGGTCATGCCTGTGTATGGGATAGGGCAAAAGTTGGTTCACAGTTGTGAGTACGCCAGAGTTTATTCTTATATTATTATTTATTAATTATTGTATTAGTTTCCATACGGACAACTGTAAACCTGCTTTGGCTGCACCTTATATTTATTCCATCCCTCACATTCTTCAGTGTGACTAGCACGGCTCTAAGTTGATGCCGCAATCTACGGTTGTTTCCTCCCCTTGAATCCGGGCAGGGGCTTGCGACAGCTCCAGCGATGGGTTCAGCATGTGATACCATGCAACTTCAAGGCTTGGTCTATCCGCTTTGACACAGCTTCTGCCTGGCGCTCTCTCAGGAAGCTCACCCTTGGAATGCAGCCACCACCTCGTGAGAAAGCCCAGGCCACGTACAGAGGACACATGTGGTGTTCCAGCCCAGAGCCCCAGCTAGCCTCTCAGCTGACAGGCATTATCATAAACAGCCAGATATTTGAATAAACTAGTCTTCAAAGGATTCCATTAGCCTTCCAATCTTCCAGCCAAGGCCTGATATCATGCAGCAGAAACATACCATCTCTGCTCTGCCCTGTCTGAATTCCTGACCCACAAAGACTATGGGAGATAAGAGATGATTCTTATTGCTTTAAACATCTAGATTTTGCAGTAATGTGTAATGTAGCAATAGATAACTAATACATTGCATTTGAGGAGTCTATCGAACATTCCGATAACTCACATTTATACTCCTTTTTAAAAATCAGTGTTGCAGACTCTTTTTTTTAAAAAGATTTTATTTATTTATTTTCAGAGAGAGGGGAAGGGAGGGAGAAAGAGAGGGAGAGAAACAGCAATGTATGGTTGCCTCTCACATGGCCCTCACTGGGGACCTGGCCTGCAACCCAGGCACGTGCCCTGACTGGGAATCAAACTGGGACCCTTTGGTTCCCAGCCCGCGCTCAATCCACTGAGCTACACCAGCCAGGGCTGCAGACTCGTTTTACCTGTTTTATAAGAAAACTTACTCAAGTACTCCATCAGTTCTTGTTGCTTCCACTATTGGTCAAGAAAATTTTGCCTTCCTTAGCTTTGGTCAAGGAAGGAAAGAAAGGAGAAAGGGAGGGTCTAGTGGAAGTAAAGGGCAAGCACAACGCCACTCCCAGGGAGGGGTGGCGGAATGTCAGAGCAATGACAGCTGCACGCTCTGGTCACCAGCACTGCAGCGTCTCACGTTCCTGTGGCGGCACAGATGTGCTCTGTCACGGTGGGCGTTGCACCCTAAAGACTGGCACTATGCCCGCTCCTGCCACCCTGTCCATCAAGAGAAGGTTGGCCCCGACACCAAAAAATAACAGCTGGGTTGTGTTAAGAAATTTTTATTGTTTCCTTTGGATTTGTGATGAAAGCACATAAAATTACAAGTGGGAGAAACATCATGCCACAAAATTGCATAGAATTATTACAAAAATGTAAATTATGCATTTTAAATAATTTGATAGAAGAACCAAAATATGTACATTTTAAGAGCTTCAAATACTTTGTCTTATCTTTTTTTTTCTTCTGAAGAGGCAAAAGTCACAATATCCAATCCATCACAAACAGTATTTATACAGTGCACAAGCACAACATTGAATTCAAAGTAATGCAAGCAATGGCCCTTTCTTTCAGAATTATTTAATGACTGCTTAGCTACTACAGGAGTATTTACTGGCAATATTGAAATGTAGAATGAAGTGTTAAAAACCAAACCACATGGCATGTCATTAGAACTTTGAAAATTAGTTTATATGGCCAAAACCACGCTATTCTCAGTAGTGTAAAGGTATCAGAGGGGCACAGTCTAATTTAATACACAGCTTTACTCTCTATTCTAGGAAAAACCACAGTACAGAATTTCACGCATTCAACAAAAAACGAGGCAAATACATAAAGGCACAAAGCTGCACATCATAGAGACCCCTTTTCCTTATCTTAGTCTATTTCAAGTAATATTAATATTATTAAATGATAATATCACTGTAGTAGTTTCAATGATGCAAGATGGACAATATTATACACTACCCCACAACTGCAAAAAGTGTCATTGTACAGATATAAAAACGTGATTACAGTGAATGGCCAAATACAAACATATTGTAAAATGACTAGGGTCACTAAGATAATGAAAAGCAACTACCAAAACAGTTTTGTGTTAAGTCAAGATTATTCAACCTTAGTCTATCTCTGGACTAAATGTAATACAATGTTCCGTAATAATCACTATTGTGTTTGGTTATGAATGCTATTATTAGTTCACTCTTTTGCAATTTTAGACAGCCTGTAATTTTGTTTATAAAAATGCAGCATTCAATTTTGACCACTCTTCCTTCCATATGATAAATGCCTTTCTTTCAAAGTGCAAAAGTAGAATGACTTACAAAAGATATCTCTTTCAGTGGAAGTTAAGTTTTATTAAGTGTTTAATCAACACCCCAAATGCTTCAGATCAAAATGCTATCATCCCCAAAGAGGATGGGATTTTTCCCCTTGTGTCTGCTGAGGCGTGTTTTTTTAATCAAACACTCTCCTAATGTTTGAACTAAGCCTTTCTTTTTGTTAAAACTTAATTGTGATCCTTAGTTATTGCTTAAAGTTAAATAATTTCCATAAAAATATTAAATTCTTGAAAGAATTTTTAGGACACAACTGGTTTTTGTGTTTTAAAATATTCTGCTAAGTTACCATCAGACAGCTTATTTTAGGGTAAACTACAGCTGTGCGCATCTTGCGTTAGAACTTGAACTTCAATGTTCTTTGTGTTACTCTCTGAACTATATTTTCCTCTATATAATTATTCTCCTTATTTAAGACCTTTCAATAATGCTTTTGATTACCTTTACCTTTATATAGTTTTTCTTATGCCATCTAACATAGGAACTTAACAAAAAGACACAATTAAATGAATTAAATGTACATAGTAAATATATAATGAAAGAATTTGATTTAGAATAAAATTGAAATCTCTTAGACTTAAAAATTATGGAAGATACTAATAAATTTCCATATTTCTGTCCAATACATTTTTCTATATTCTGATTATTGAAACAAGCTTAAAATCCAGTTATTGATCTTGTAAAATATATATCAAATTCACATTCTAATTCTAAATCTAATTCAATTTGTATCAATGACTCCATCCATTGTTTCTTAGAATATCAATATGATGTATCCATAAAATCTAGACATCAGACGACTTTCATCTCTATGTCTTTATCCCTAAATTTGGTTTTAAGTCTTGTGGAAGACTTTTGGGTCATTGCCAATTGAAACACACATTAACACGTGAATGAATATGTGTGTTTATATGGTATATGCATCTGTATTTATATGGCAAGTGTGTACATATATACATGGAAATAATATATATCATTTATATACGGGTCTGTGTATACTTTAGATAAATATTCAATCTTTATCTCTATATTAAAAATAAATGAACCATAAAAAATGTCAGACAGCAAAAGAACCACTAGAACCTGTTTAGTCTGATTGAATCTCTGCTCAACATACATTGACTTAACTATTTTTATTCAACTAAACAGACTCTTTATAGTTATATATTCATTTCAGGCCAGCAACCAATGAATACCCAGACTTTGAGTGCAAATAGTTAATTCGGATAGCCCACTTCCTGGAAGCATGTGGCCAACCTGCTCAGGCAGCGAAAGGTATGAGCCCCATATTGCTAAGTCTGGGAATAACTTCACTGGGCAAGGAGACAATCTAGTGATTTTTTTTTTTTTTTTTTTTTTTTTTTTAAGGAAAGAAAACCAGCTTATCTGAATCACTATGGTATCTGATAAAGCCATGTCAGCAACAAATATACTGAGGCCTCTTCGATAAATAAATTAGCAGACTGCAAGCCACCAGTGCTTGCAAAGCAAAGGATGAAACAATTTAAGAACGCATGTTAACTTGAAGATATGGTAGTTGAATGGCAGGTAGGAAAAAAAAATGTTCAAAGTCGTTTGTTCAATAGTGTTAAATAGTGATATGCATTTCTCAGACTACTTCTATTACTTTTAAAATACTTTATACCAGAGCTTCAAATAAAAACATGAGTTTGATTTTCTTCAAAGAAGACACAGTCCTTCATTAAATGGTCCACGGAGCCTGGAAGTTGCCTGCTTTGAATTTACTATTAGAAAGAAAACAGAAATCCCACATACATGCACTCTCCACTAGTACACCTGCAGTAGTTTCCACATCACACGTGGAACCTGGGCATGGGGACGTCCACCTGGATCCTTCTGGAACTCTCCTTTTTGACATGGATTTTAGGTTAGGGGTTGTTTCTCAGGAAGATGCTCTGGGCAGTGATCTTTGTGATGAGAGAGTCTGATGGAGCTTGAGTGGTCATGCATGTTCTGAAGGCGTGGGAGGGACAATCACAGAGGAGTATCAAACTCTTTTCCTGGGTGGTCTCCTCCCAGCTCCTCGCTGGAGGGGGGCCTGTGGTTCAGTTTCCCAGGGTCCAAGGCCAGGGAGGAAGGGGCAGAACTGTGATTGCTGTCCTCACTGATCTTCCCTTTCATGGCTTCCTGGACAAACTCCAAAATCTCCAGGGGCAGTCTTTTGAACTTGTCTTGGTATTCTTGCTCCAACTCCACCTGCAGCTGGGAGACACCAAAAGGGGAGGATGATTTTATACCATTCAGGTTTCTATAACCACCCAGGTAGGAACTTCTTGATAAGTGTAAAGACAGGGGAGGAATAAATTAATTTTAGTATCACCCACTGGTTACCTACAGAAAAGATGTAAAACGGCGTTTAGCTGGATATGTCATTCATTTATAGCTGAAAGTCAACTTCAGATTACGTGCAGCAGAATAGGGCTAAAGACCTGCAATATTATAAATGTATCTACACACACACACACACACACATACACACAACACTGAGTGCCTTTTGAACAAGTTTACAGAAGTAATAAGCAACGATCTGAAGTTTTAAAATGTAGGGGTTGGAAGCTACTGATAGCTGGGAGTGCCAAGGTCAGCCATGAGTCGAGCTGGTAAGAGCGGGGAAGCCGACTGGAATGGACAGAGGGTCAAGGTGTAGGCTTTATGAGATGCGGTCTCACCCAGAGGCTGGGAAACCAAGCTTCTGAAGGAGGAACTGGATGTACTTTTACACATCAAACATATTCATGTAAACAGCTTTAACTTCTACTTGGACTTCTTTTTATCTACTCGTTATTTTTATTCCATTTTCATTCTAATTTTATTTGACTTGTAAACTGTTTTAGCTACCGTGTAAACTGTCTTTTATCTATCTGTTTAACGCTCTGTAGAATTTTCAGAGTCACATAACACTTTCTTTAAATGCAGTCTTACAAGGTGGCCCTAACAAAACAAGCAGAAGCTGGGGTCTTCAGAGAAGTGGGGTGGGGAGCCGGGCCATGGTGGGTGTCTGTCAGCATGGCAGAGCCCAGTTGAAACCCAGAACATTAAATAAAATTCTCTTTGTTTATTGAGTGGCAAGTGGGGGAGCATAATCTTAGTAACAGTGTGTGAGACCAAGTGCTTTCTATCTTCTTCGGAGCACTGAAGCAGCTTTTCTTAAGATGTGTCCTTAAATTCCTTTAAAGAATTGATTTTCCTGCTTCTTAAACTTTAAGGGATCTTAATTTGTGATTCTTATTCAGGAGACCCGGCTTGGGCCCCAAGATCTTGCATTTCTCTGGGCTCCCAGGGGATGCCAATGCTGCTGGTTCACTTGCTGACACTCTGATTTTCTTCCTAAATTCCCAATCTTACTTTTTGTCTTAATCCTGTCTGCATGTCCTTCATCTGCAGCTTCAGTGCAGTCTCTGATGCTTGCTGTCACCCCTGGGCCCTGCCCCCTAGGGTGAGGACAGTGCTCAGGTCTCTGTCCCTTGGTGTCCTGACCACTGTTCTCCACCCCATTCTGGACGATGCCCGGGGCTTGAGAACATCCTCTAGTTCAGCTGCTTTGCACTGTTGCTTCTATGGTAGAGAAATTTTGCCAAAGCTTAGTTATTTAATATAGATCCATGATCTTTTATCTGTAATTCTAAAATTCCCAAAGTTCTGAAACGTAGAAGTCTTTTGTAAATTTGTGGCAAGCTTGTTGACATTAGCTGGTAGAAGGCTATTTGTAATCCGTACTTAGCCTACTTTATGTGACTATCCATGCATGGTTCTGCAGGCGTAATCTGTTTGATTATGAGGATGACCCAGCCTTCCCTGGGATGTTATGCCCATGGTATATGTATCGCATCATCTTTCTAAAGTCAGAAAATTCATGTATTGTGAAAAATAACAGGCCCCAAGAGTCTCAGATGATGGATCATAGATTTATTTGAATAACTTTTTTTCCACATTAAAAATGACTTGACCGGCATATTTAAAGTTACCTATTCTTCCCAAGTAACATATGTGGGATATTAATGAATATGTTGTGCTAGGATCTGAATTCTAATAGCTAAGGAGGAAGCATGCTGTGGATGGGGTAACCCAGGCTCTAGGAGTCACGGTGCTAGTAAGCACAGGCACCTGCGTACATAGCCCCGCCCTCAGCATCAAGGACAGGAGAAGCCCTGGAGCTTCTGACACAGGAATACGGTGGCCAATTCTTTCCCAGGTGCACCAACAATTTAGAAGGATGTTGGGCTTTTACACTGTCACACTCTTTTGTGTGAGTAAAACCTCAGCCTGGTGTTTGACAGTTTCCAATTTACTACTCTCTGGACCTCATTGTCAATTTGCCTCCATTTTAATTCAGTAACACGTGACTTTAAAGTTTTATTTCCAAGGAATGCAAGGAAAGGTAGAAAAGCAAGGGGCCCCTGGGTTTAGGGAACAGCAGATTGCTGTTTTCATTTACACTGGAGTCCCTTTAGCCACAGGTATATTTTACGTGACTTAGAAGTCAATTTCTCTTAGGTCATTGATGGACAGGACTCCACAGTGCTTGGTACTGCTGTTTCTTTTCTTAATTTATATAGAAAATGGAAACATGAAATGTGAGAAAATTCAAATACATAAACGAATATTTTCTCATAATTTTTAATAATCTAATTTTGATCGTTATGATCCTGCATCCAATTTCAGTGTGCGGCTTTTTTCCTCCACACCACCAAGCAATTCTTTGTGTCTCCAGCTGAGTGTCCAACAAGTGAACTCAGTTCTGGCACTATCTCCCTGCGGAGAGCATCAGAAGCCACGGGTTAAGGGTTCAGTGCTAGAAGACAGCCCCACCCACGCCTCACTTCACACACCAGTTGTTCCTTGTGCCCTAACCGACTGGCTATAGTCTGGAGTTCCATTAATTTGCTAGAGCAATTCACAGAACTCAGAGAAATATTTTATTTACTAGACTACTGGGTTATCGTAAAAGGACGTAATTCAGGAGCAGCCAGGTGAAAAAGATGGGTCAGACAAAATGCAGGGAGGGTGAGGAGTTCCCTGGCCTCTCCAGGAGGGCTGTTCTCCCCAGTCTCCGCCTGTTCACCCACCCGGAAGCTCTCCAAACTCCACCTCTCAGGTTTGTACGGAGGCCTCATCACAGAGGCACTGTCGATTAAATCATCGGCCACTGGCTTGTTTTTTAAAATGAGAATGGAATTTTATTAGTGACATAAGAATGGTGCAGAATATATTCTTTTAAATCCTCACCTGATGACATGTTTATTGATTTTAGAGAGAGAGAAAGAAAGGGAGAAAGACAGGGAGAGAAACATGGATGGATCAGTTGCCTTTCATATGTGCCCCATCCAGGGGACAGAAACGGCACCCTCAGTATGTGCCCTGACTGGGAGCGAACCTACGACCTTTCAGTTTATGGGACAGCCGCCAACCAACTGAACGACATGGGCCAGGGCTAAATATTCTTAATATCTGTGTTAGGGTTCCCTAGAGAAACAGAACCTATAGCGTAACACAAAAACTGACTGGATGAACCTTACCTACATTATGGAGGGTAACCTGCTTTACTCAAAGTTTAGATAGAGAGCAGACTGACAGCTTTCAGAGAGGAGGTGGCTGGGGACTGGGTGAAAAGGGTTAAGGGATTAAGCAAAAAAACCCCAAACAAACACAAAGACAGAAAAATCCTCATTAGACGCAGACAATAGTTTGGTGATTACCAGAGGGGAAGAGCAGGGTGGGGGGAAGTTTTACAAGAGGGTATAAAGCAGGATAGATGGTGACCGAAGGAGACTTGACTTGGGGTAGTGAACACAAAATATCTTATACAGATAATGTATCATAAACTGTACGCCTGAAACCTATGCAATTTTATTAACCAATGTCGCCTCAATAGATTCAATTTAAAAAGTGAGTAAATAATAAATGAATGTAAATCTCATCCCAAAAATATACCTTTGCAGAAACATCTATAAAAATGTTTGATTAAATATCTGGGTACCGCAGCCTAGCCAAGTTGACGTATAAAATTAACCATCACAGTATGCTAACAAAGTATGGAAGTACTTGCTGAATTACTACTCTACTGAATGTATTGTGCAAAATGCTTCATTGTGCCCCTGTCTATGCCAGACATGATTATAGCTCAGTGATGTCACATTCAACAAAAGCATTGTGGTTATTTCCTTTTCAGAGAAGTCAGGAATACGCTTTGATTGCTGAGAGCATGACCTCACTGTCTAAATTCTTTTTTTTTTTTTATTTGCTGAATTTTATTTTTATTTTCAGTTACAGTTGACATTCAATATTCTTTTATATTAGTTTCAAGTGTGCAGCATAGTGCTTAGACAATTATATAATTTGCAAGTGATCCTCTGATAATTCTAGCACCCACCTGGCATCGTGCATAGTTATTACAACATTATTGACTGTAGTCCCCGTGCTGCACTTCATAGCCCTGTGACTATTTGTAACTACCAATTTGGTTCTTCTTAATCCCTTCTCATTTTTCACCTAGCCTTCCCATCCTCCTCCCACCTGGCAGCCCTCAGTTTGTTCTCTGTATCTATAAGTCTGTTTCTGTTTTGTTTCTTATTTTGTTCTTTATTTCCACTTATAAAGTAAAATAGTAAGGTATTTATTTTTCTCTGTCTGACTTATTTAATTCAGTTAAAACCACAGTGAGATATGACCTCACACCCGTCAGAATGACTATCATCAATAATTCAACAAACAATGAGTGTTGGAGAGGATGTAGAGAAAAAGGAACCCTGGTGCACTGTCGGGTGGATTGCAAATTGGTGTAGTCACTGTGGAAACAGTATGGAGATTCCTCAAAATATTAAAAATTGAATTGCCTTATGACCCCGCAATTACACTTCTGGGTACACTCATATAGCTGAAGAAATCTAAAATACCAATTCAAAAAGAGATATGCACCCCTATGTTCATTTTGGTGTTATTTACAGTAGCCAAGATATGGAAACAACCCAAATGCCCCTCAATGGACAACTGGATAAAGAAGATGTGGTGCAGATACAAAATAGAACATTACTTGGTCATGAAAATGAGTTAAATCTTAACATTCGTGACAAGATCAACCTGAAGTATCTTATGCTCAGTGAAATAAGTCATTGGCTTTTGAACACAGCCTCCAAGCCCTCTGGTCTCCCAGAAGGTCAGAGTATGGGACTTAAAAGTTCCAATCCTCTAATCATGTGGTTGGGTCCCCTGGCAACCAGCCCTGATTCCTAGGTGCTCTCCCCTGTCACCTCAATAACATAACAAAAGACACCTTGATCTTGATCATCATCACTTAGGAAGTTCCAAGGGTTTTGGGAGCTCTCTGCCAGGAATTTCCAAAGGAAGTTCCTATAATAAGGAACAAGTATATATTCCTTATTATAAATAACAGTATCATAATAACAATAATTAAATTTTAATAATTATTTTAAATAATTTTTAATAATTGACATAGCTGTTGCTATATTATAACTTTAGTGGATTCTTTCTTTTATCATGGGTTAATAGATTTTTTGTATTCTAAATGATTTTAATAAATAATTTTAATATATTAAATGCCATATATTTCACTCTTTTAAAAAAATCATTCATTTATTAATGAGTTAATTATAAAATTGCATTTATTATTAAATTTCAAGTTAAAGCTTTTCCTTTTTACTTATTTTTTCTTTTTATAAATGAAGTATATGCTTATTGTAAGAAAAGATGAAAAGTATGTTGAGCAAAGTCTGGCTCTGTTCCAAAAAAGTCCAGCTATCAGGAATCTAGGGGCAATTCCAGCCCAAGTGTTGCAAACTCAGATATTTAGGGGGAAAAAGCAAGTCATGAAAATAAGAAAGGCAGGCCGTGTGCAAAAAAGTAGGATACTAAGGAGGACATTCTCTCTCTAAAGAGGTTCCTGAAACTTGGCTCTCTCTGATGTCTGATAAATTCTTGTTTTTCAAGAGAAGCCAGAAATCCAAATCTTCATGTAAGTTCTCCTGATTTAAAAAAAATTTTGGCAATCAGTTGAATCCACCCTCCTGAGTCCTATCAGGCTTGTGCAGAGTGTCTAACTTGTCCCCTATCAACAGGCTTAATCAGAGGACGCAAAAGACTGGGTTCAACTGTGGGATTTCTGTTTGGATTCCTCCTAATTTCCCTCCCCGCAATCTTGGACTTCAGAGGGTCTTCCACTGGACGTCAGGGATTGCTCTTAATTCTTCCTCTGATGGGGGTCAGGGCCATCTCATTGAATTGACACATCTGGTTCGTGCACTTGAACTTGTGCACAAGTGCAACTTGTGCAATTACGATGTGCAACTCAACCTGCAGGCTCTGTGGGGATGGTAGATAGATTGCACAAATGATAGCAATTCTTCCCTCCTTGTAGTCACAGCCTTTGCAGTTCCTTCTATCAGGAATGCAATGTGTGGTTCATCTCCGTGAATCTGGGGAGGACTTCCGATTTGCTTTGTTCAACTGAATGTGCCAGAGGGACAGTATGCAGTTGTGAGCCTGGGCCTGGAAGGGCCTGTGGGCTCCTACTCTTCCTGTGAAAAGCTTACTCCAGCCTCATGGGAAATTCAGGCTAGGCTGCTGGAGTTGGAGACACGCAACCCAATTATAGCTCTCTATCACATCGACTGGCTATCAGACACCCAAGCCCGGCTATTATAAACCAGCCAGCCCTGGCTGACCCACGACCTAAACACAGGCTTGAGCAAGGCTACCGAGGGGAGCAGACCCTGGCGCTGACCGGAACTGCCTGGCCAGTTGATAGACGCATGAGCTTAGTAAATGTTTATCGTTTTCTGCCATTGAGTTTTGCCTTGTTAGATAGATGGCAGTGTTGTGGCAACAACTAACTGATGTTGAAACAGTATGGCGATTATTCTGTGGGATGAAACTCTGGATCCATGTACATTTTTCTGAGCACCTTTTTGTGAAATTGATGATTCTTGTCCATTCACTGATGGTCAGTGATAATATTCTAATTCTTTATAGAGGCAGAATTCAAAGATATGTGGTCCAGCTTCACAAAGTGCTCATAATTTAATCTAGCTGTCTCCATCTTTTCATTGCTATGGCCTCAAAACACATTCTTTTTTCAGATAGTTTACTTTTTATTATATTTCCCCCCTCATTATTTATCTCCCTTCAAATACATTCTTGAGGGAAATCACCATAGGACAAATAGATCATGAAAAACTTGATTTTGTGGAATATGACTTGGAGCTTTTCTAAATTAGCACATATGAGCTTGCATGATCTTAAGTTTAAAATATATATTTAGAAAATGGACAAAAAAAGAAGGGAGAATGGTCGAATTTATTCTCTATTTTTAAGGCAGATTCTTATATGATACTCAAATATTAGTAAATAAGAGCATTGCCAGAGTTTGTTTTATTACAGGCCATATTCTCCAGTTTGACTAGCCAGATTCAATTTCAAAGTTTCTTAGTTAATTTGATTTCCAAAAGATGTTGCCACTCATTGCTTCTGTAAATTGTGTTAGATAAGAAAGAAAGGCAATGCACTCAAGTTCCAATGTGTTCAGGCCTGCCTGACTATATTGTCAAAAATGTTTGCACTTGGGATACTATTCTGCCTCTGACGTTTTTTCAACTCCTTAAGAAGTAAAGCAGGGTTTGATTTAGTTAGACAATGGTTTTTTTTAGAGGTATAAATATAAGTGAAAATTAAGGTGAAGTTACTCAGAAAATAAAAGACCACCTCACTATAATGTAAATGTAGCATAAATATAAAATAAGCTAGGTTACTGAGTTACTAAAGACATGTAATCAAAGCTAATTTTCTAAGGCAACAATTTGAAACCAGAGAATAATAAGCTACAGTGGGATAACAAAGACAGAATTGCTAAAGCTTAAAAAAAAATTGCTACCGAGAATGCACAGACTGATAGGAAGATTTTTCACAATTTGACCTCAGGTTCTACTCAAGTCTTTTTGCCCAATGAAATGTACTAAAGACCTTAATACAAAACACAAAGCAATAAAAATCTCAGGAGAAAGCCTAGGTATAATCATGAGGTGTAGAGACCTTCTTAAGGAAGACAGAAAAAAAATGTTAAGTTACAAAGGAAAGTTTTACCAGGTATATTTATCTAAATGAAAATAATTTTTTTGGTGAAACATGGGCAAAACTCAAGAAATTCCTAGAAGAAGAAATGCAAATATTATCATCTGGTGGGAAACTAATATTTTCAACCATTTGGCAATAATCTGGCAATGTCTATAAGCAGGAAAATGTATCTGCATGGCTTTGACTCAGCCTTCTGCATGTGGGAGTCTGGCCCGGACTCCCAACGGCATTCAGGGATGGAACACTACCAGCGTACTTATTGCAACATTCTTTGTAGAGGCAAACAAACAAAACAAAATAAAACACAAACCAGTAACAAAAGTGAAACAAAATAACAGCAGCAACAACCAAAACTCTAAAAACCACCTTAATTCATTTTAACTTCATGCCACATACTTATCACTGTATTTTGCTGCTGACTTGTTTGAAAATAAATTTCATATATCATGACCCTTCATCTATAGGTACTTCACCGCACATCTCCTCAAAATAAGGACATTTTCCTATATCATGGCAACTGTAATAATTTTAAAGAAATTAATACTAATTCTTTAATGTTATTTAACAACCATCCATATCCAAACTTCCCTGACATTAACACCCCCCAAATTTTTCTAGAGTATCTTTTCTGACCACAATTCAAAGCTCATGTATTGCATTTGGTGATTGTGTCTTCTTTTTCTCACTTGGAGTATTTATTGCTTCCCATTCCTGTATGACTTGGATTTTCTGAAAAGTCTTGTTCAATTTTCTTATAAAATGCCCACATTCTGAATATGTCTGATGATTTCCTTATGGAGTCATTTAAGTTGGACCTGGAAACCCTGCCTTTCCTATAACTGGAAGTTAAACTAGTACACTTGGTTAGATGGATTTTAAACATTTGTTGGGCAAGAATAGCCAATAGGCGTTCATTTTTATCTCATATCGCAATGTATCGGTGGGGATATAGTGCCAGGGGTTGCATTACCAGAGATTCTAAGTTTGATGGCTTGGCAGAAATGGTAAAAGCCAGACCTCAATTTTGTCAGATGATTTTCCTCTTGCAATTGGCGATTATTCTGTGGGATGAAACTCTGGATCCATGTACATTTTTCTGAGCACCTTTTTGTGAAATTGATGATTCTTGTCCATTCACTGATGGTCAGTGATAATATTCTAATTCTTTCTTGTTTAATTGGTATTATTCTATAAGGAAGAGTTTTCACTTATCATACACACATGAGCTAGAGTTCCTCCTAGAAAAGCAGGTTAAGCATTTAATTCTTTTCTTTTAATTACAAATTTTCCGAGTAAGGCCTTGGGGCAACGATTATTTCAAAAGACAGCAAATGAGTTTTCTTTTTCTCCTCTTTCTCTGAAAATAGCTAGGGACAATACGTTTTTATTTTTATTTAGTCCTCTTTAAAAATTCAGTTACAGCCATTATTCTTTTTTGAGGTCACATTGTCCCATGCGTGGGCAGTGGAAGCCCTTTCAAGGCAGGCTCTGGGTCCCTTTGACATGCCCCGTTACTTTTCAGCACTTGCTTGATTGTCTGGGTATAACAAGGTAACTCCGATCCCTCCTGTACTTTCCCTGCCTCAAACCGAGAATCAGCCACCTTTCCCGAGAGGCCTGAGTGGAGAAGGCGTTCGTAAACCAGGCTCTGGGTGTGGAAAGCGCTCGCTGCTACTGGGCTGTCTTTGCGTTCTAGCCACCTCGAGTGGACTGTTAGGATGTCTTTTGAAAAACATTAGGACATGATATACTTCAAATTTAAATGTCATTGTATAGACTTTTTCCTCAACTTCTCTGATTTTATATTTGCCTATCTTTTTTATTCTCTAATTAATTCCGTATATTTTGGTTTCTGATAACATTAACATATTTACGTATTTGCTTTATATTGCAATGCGCAGATATAGTTTCAATGTTGTAACTTATCAACACAATAAGCATGTGATGCTTAAGACTTTTTTGAGGTTATTTTTCATGGAATATATCTCACTAAGGATGCACAATGATATTACTCTGCTAAAAACCAGTAGAAATAATTATATTATTTGTATAGTTCTGTTACCTTTAATATACACATAGGGCCATTTGTTTCCGTTTGTTTTCTCATTAAACATTTCATATTATTTCACTGATTTTTTTTCTTTCTCTGGGAGCATCTTGTATTTTAAAAAATTTAATTTCTCACAGTCTTTTTACCTTTTTAAAAATATCTCTGGCCTTTGGGAAATAGTATGGTAATAATGGTACTATAATTATCTCGCTCAACCTATTTTGAAATTTACTGCTAAAGATTAGGGAAAATAATAAGACTAACAAACAAGCAAAATAATGACAAAAAATCAGTAAAACTTTAGCTCAGTGGATTGAGCGCGGGCTGGGAACCAGAAGGTCCCGGTTCGATTCCCAGTCAGGGCACATGCCTGGGTTGCAGGCCAGGTCCCCAGTGAGGGCCATGCGAGAGGCAACCATACATTGCTGTTTCTCTCCCTCTCTTTCTCCCTCCCTTCCCCTCTCTCTAAAAATAAATAAAAAATAAAATCTTAAAAAAAAATCAGTAAAACTTAGTTCCAATAAAATAAAATGTAAGGCTTCCACTTAATGAAATACAATGCAGTTTCTAAATGTAAACAAACAAACAAAAAAACGGTTATAAAAACAGAGGAAAAAGATTGTATTGCTGTGATTAATCAAGAAAGTCTACATACTGTTGTATATGTACTATGATTATAACAGAATATTTTCTAAGAATACAAAATTACATTGAAAGGAAATACTAAAATATAAACTGTATTGGTATTATTAATATTTTAATTTTTTTCTATTTCTCATTTTTATAGTAATGTGATTAATGGTAATGTGATTATTTTATTTTTAGCATGAAAATAGTATCCTAAAATAAAAACAAAATCTAATATATATTTTTTAAATGCGAAACACTGAATGTGGGCTAGAGTGCCCCCCCCAAAATTTGTGAAGAATTACTGCAGGGACTATGGTATTTTAACCTTCACATCATCAGTTAGTTAAGAGGTTATTAACACTCATGGGAAAAGCATTAAAAAAGTACATATACAGAATGGATGGTTTCAAAGTCAGGCTGAGCAACCTTGCAAAGCCTCATCTTATTTTTAGAATAATCTCATGAATGTTTAGTTCAACCAAGAACAGAAATAACAGGATCATATAAAAATTACAGAGTAAAATTCGTCAGGTTACCTGAGGATTGTTGAAAAATAGCTCGTGGGAAAATGGGATTACATTATGTATCCCATCCATTCCAGGTTTTATTTGTTTTCTTCTAAATTTCCTTACAATAAATTTCAATGGGAGTTTGAGTCAAAATGGCTAAGTGGGAAATTCTGACTTCTATTCCAAACACAAGGAAATTCTAAGACAGAACATATGCATTTATTTAAATTTATAGCTGAGTTTTAACATAAGAAAAGGAAATTCCTAAGTCACAGGAATAACTAAGGAATGCACAGCTACAAGGCCCAGGGGGGCAGAGTAGACTCTCCATATGGCTGAGGTGGGTTTTCACGCTCCAAGAGGGTGAGGAAAAGGCCGAAGGAGTTTGGTTGTGGGAGCGCTGAGCCTGAAGTCCCCACAGAAAGTCAGGGCTATCCGCACTTGAAATGGGGACTAGAAAATCTCAATCCATAATCTTGGGAACAAGGCAAGGCAGTGAGTGACTCACAGGGCCCATTGGAGGAAAAATGTCGGCAACAAGGGATCAGAAACCCAAACTGGCACCACGGATGAGTAGTTTCCAAATTCACGTAAGCCCTGAGAATGGGTATCCAGGGTCAATAAATCAAAGCAAACGCCGTTCAACAATTGATTAAACTCATGGAGTCCCAGCAGAAGCACAGCAAATTCAGACTATTTGGATTCTCTATCATCCAAAGCAGGAGTGAACCCTATAGGTAAGGTAAACAATTCACACTGAACATGAACTCAAAGTTCAAAATTAACAATCCACTGAAGTAAAATGAAGCATTTGTTCAACTTTGTAATTCAAGGTTGCCAATGGCAACTGAAACATAAAGAAAATGAGTAAAACGGTGATCAGTGTATTTCTAGGGCAAAATAAAAAACACTCGAGACCTAAACAGAAATAATTTGGATGGTGCTGCCAATGTAGAAAAACACAATTAATTTACAAAGGATGTAAATTCCAGATGCTTTTAATCAAGTGCTAGAGTATGGTGTATGCCTGCCTATATTTTTGGCAGACTTTCCTAATTGAAAAGGATATTAAATTAAATTTTTATTTTTTTAAACAAATATTGACTAGGCTGTTGCAAAGGACTAGGAATGCAATCACAAACTGTTGCCATAGATTTAAACTAGTGGATAACTCAATTTGGGATAAATAAGATTCTCTCTATAAGGGGTGCTGCATTCTACCAAATATGACTTTGGCAGCTTATTTAACCCCTTGGAATTTAAATCATCTCATATATAAAATGGGAATAATAATGTCAGGTTGTTAAAAGGTTTAAATAAGATTATGCATGTTAAGTAATTAGCATATTGTGCTTGCTTATTAATTAATTTTGTATAACTTTATTTCTAAAAGGAGAGAAAGAAAGAATTTGGAACTTAAAACATCTGGAAACCTGTCTACTAAATGGGCTTTGTTCTTTCCAATTATATCATTTGAGTCATTATTTGGTCAATGTAACACAGTTATGGTACTTTTTAGATCTCTTTAAAAAAAAGATTTTATTTATTTTTTAGAGAGGGGGAAGGGAGGAGAAAGAAAGGGAGAGAAACATGGATGCGTGAGAGAAACATTGATTGGTTGCTTCTTGCATGCCCCTAGCAGGGGACCTGGCCTGTAACCCAGACATGTAACCTGACTGGGAATCGAACCAGCGACCTTTTGGTTCACAGGCCAGTGCTCAAATCACTGAACCACACCAGGCAGGGCTGGATCTCTCTTTCTGGGCTATATTCTGGATTGTTGGTGATTCTGAAGTACTTACCAATAAATATCTTTGAACACCCTGATTGGAGCAAGGCTCTGTGTTTGATGCTGTGGAGCATAAGTTTAGAGTCCTTCCACAGTGACAAGTGATGTGCTTTTCAAATTTTATTTCAAGTCAAAAGCCAAAGGCTCTTGACATAGTTCTTACGTGTAAACTCTTCTATATATCCATATACTCCACGAAACTACCTATAGGGGAAATTAGCTCTTAATACAACAGAGAACATAAATCCTCTGACTTTTTCCCTAGCTCCACCCCCATCCTTCTTCACTGTCCTTTCCCTAATATGCCTCTCTTGAAATGCTGCAATTTCCTTACTTAACCCATAATTTATACCCACTATGTTCCTTAAAATGTATTTCAAAATTTGTTTTGTAATTATCTTAAAGGTGTCTAGAGATTACTGTAGAAACCTTTGAAAGGGAATTGACGATTATGTAGTCAACCCCTCCAAGAGTTAGTAGTATTGGAATAAAATTTTAGAAATTAGGTAGTCAAACCTTTTCCTTTTACTTAGTACAAACCTGTGGCCAAAATAAGAGGCTTTCTCAAGGATGCAACTCATTAGTAGCAAAACTAGGACCAGAACCTAGTTGATTCTCCTCTGCAATAGACTGACTGAATTAGTGGCCCCAATACTGCACCTCTCTCTGTGTCTACAGCCTTTGCCTTATGACGTTAAGTTCCTCTCACTAAAGAGGGAGAGTCTCTCTATGTCTTGAATATGAGGTGGTCATGTGATTTGCTCTGGCCAATAGGGTGTTAGCACACATGGGTCAAGTAGAAAAAGACTTGCACATTTTAGCTTTCACTCCTGTTATTATGCCATGGTCATGGGAACATGCCAGGATGGACTAATTTGGTAGAGGACAAGTTACATGGGACAAAGCTGAGTCACCCCAACCATGCCAGTTACACAGCCCAAATCATCCAAGGTCAGCCAGCAGCTGGCTGGCACCCAGAGATGTCAGCAAGTCCAGCTGAGATCAGTAGAGTGATCTACCTGACCTGTAACTAGCTGTAGACATATGAACAAGCCTGGCTACGATCAGCTACCCTCAGGCCACATCAGCTGAACCCTGCAAACTGCTCAACTAAAGAAATATTTATTATTTATTGTACGCCAGTGAAGCTGGTGTTTGTTTTGCTGTGTTCTTGTTGCTTTTTCTCCCACGATGCCCATACTTTCTCTCAAAAGAGTGGGCTTGACATGAAATAAATTGCCATGTTCCAGGAGCCAGACTCTTGATGCCTTACATACATAACCATTCAGCAACTAAAAGCAAATTACACTACAAGGTAAGGCAAGGATTATGCTACTTTGTAAGCCACTTCATCCTAGCTAACATGTGTGTTCCAGGCCTTGACATTTTTGGGTCAGCACTGAAGTCCTCTTCCCTTATAGGCGCCTTCTAGTAAGGCCTAAGACTTTTCCCTTTTTAGTTAGGTAGACTTAGCTGGTTCCTATCATACCTGGGAATAAAAATGATTGTGAATGAGGAAAACAATTTGGATTTTACCAAAACAATTAATCATAGTTCAGAGACACCTCATTAAAATGAAAGTTACCTCTTACGTGAAACACCAAAGGATGGTCTAAAGTTTGAATACCTATGCTCTGGGCTGAGAAAGCTAAGAGTCTTGTTTTATAACCTTCAGTGAATTATTAATCATCAGGACATTATTAACCATATTCTTTAAGGAAAGGAAAGCCTCCCACTCAAGCGATCAAGAGCAAAATCAAGATCTGACCACTATTCTCTTGCCTCCTAATCCAGGGCTCCCTCTTCACCATTTCAGTCCAAACCCTCACTTTGTAAAAGCAGGGTTGGTGAAGATCTCAGTAATCCTACATTCTTCTGTGTGTTGAGAGAAGAATAACAAATAACTCCAGCGGAATTTCTTGCCTGACTAGGATTTCAAAGTTGCTTTCACATGGTAATGAGGGGAGGTGCCACGGCACAGGGCCTTACTGGTTAATAATGGAGCACAGGCTCATGGAGAGCAGTGATGGTCACCCAGGGGCAGTTAGCCTGGGCCACTTCTCAGCCTTCACTGGGCTTTTCGTATTTGCATCTGTCATGCTTGGAAGACACTGGCTTTTCACTACCCTCTACATAATTCTTCAGTGTAGGATTTGCTTATTTGGCCAGCTGGCTGTTTTCCTGTTTGCCATTAAGTGCAGTCTAATTTAATCAGATTATTTCTGTAAAGAGGCAGATACTATAAGAAAGGATAAGCAAATGAAAAATTTGAGTAAGGAAAATATCTTAGCTTAACAGGGAGAAGAAAAATTTCTTGGGCTAGAACCAATCTAATAAATATAGCTGCTAAATTGCAGAGAAATATAAAACCATAAAAATAATGATGATACTATAATTATGGTAATAATTATAGTTTACTGAGTGCTTATGGTATAGCAGGTACTGTTATTAGGACTTTTCATGTATTAGCAAATGTAATACATTTGCATTAATTTCAGAATCTCTAAATGGAAATATCTATAGGGACCAAGAAACAACATAAATCCGTGAATCAAGTTTGGTATAAGGCAATAGAGAAATACCAAGAACTGTGACCAACTGAAATTGTATTTCATATTTAAAACACTCAAATTCAAAAATGTTAACATGTACCAAGAGTCATATAAAAAGCTCAACTTAGTCTGCAAGTCACCAGTTTGTGGCTCGTGATTTCGCTGCACTGCAAGGAGCAAGTGCATGGCAGTTAATGTCCACTGGGGAGAGGCTAAGACAGACAGCACCAGAAGAATCCCATTCTCTCAGCCACATAAACCCTAAACGGATCAATAAAAAGCCTCAAGTCAATTGAAATAAAAGGTCATTCAAAAGCTAATTATTTTTAGATGAAATGTGTATTTCTCTTCAGTCCAGTGGAATGCGACCAGCAGGGAAGAATTGAACTTATATTATTAATTCAGTTTCTATACTGAGTCATATTAGAAGGAAATGTTTAAAGTGCAGATGGCACCTGCCACCATCTCAGATAAATGGGGGATCCTCCTTGAGAAGTCTTGGCTGGGATCCTTTAAGACATGTCAAGAAGTGGTCTTTGAAGACTTATTCCAGGGAGGTCCTGCCCTTGCGTGGGCCTCCTTTGAAATTAGCGGCTCCTCATCTGCACATATCTTTGTCCTAACTCCGTTGAAAACTTCCCATGTGTTAGTAATTACCCACCTTGAACTCTAGCAAAAACTGTTCTTTCTTGACTTAAAGCCTGCGGAGCACATTTAAAAAACAAGAGACAGGCTGTCAGATGTCCTAGAATGAACTCATCCGAGTCCCTGGAGAACGCCCTTCTCCTGATCACCTAAAATTAGTTTTGGTTTTGCTTTTTCTTTTTATAAATGTATATTTCAAGAGTGGTTACTGTGCTAGGATTTTATCAAGATAATTGATTTTGATGCTTAGGGAGAGAGAATTTCCTAATTATATGGTCACTCCTTCTAAATACGATGTTTAGTCTTCTGCTTAAATTGCTGTGGTTTTAGGTTGGGCCATTTACAACTTGATCTGAGAGGCAAGTAGACATTTGTTTCCTTGGCCTAAAGGGGTTTTGAGAAGTCTGGTTGTCATGTGTGAATTCTCCACCCAGGGTCAAGTTGGAGATTATGACAAAGTTTCTCAGAGATAGCACACTGAAACAGGGCCAGGTAGAAGGTAACTAAATGACTGGACCAGGTGGGGACCACGCTGATTGCAGAGGACATTTTTCTGTTACAAAGAGCAGCGACTCGATTTTGCCAACTAGATTGCTGCCACACGTATGCCCAAGATTGCCACATATTCTGATTTTCCAAAAGAAGCTAGCAATTTGGATTTTCATGTTACATCTTCTGGTTTGTCAATGATGGCATCTACATTAGAAATTAAAAATAAAAAGACCAGGCAGTCAATTTGCAAACTCCTGGGATATCTGAGTACTGTGTTCCTTGGGTTTGTCTCTGGACTTGATGGATAACTAGCAAAGTCTGCCAGGGCCTCCTCACACAGGGCACAGCTCCATCCTCTTTGTGGTACAAACAGAGACATCCCCACATTGTGCTGGTGTCCTGAATCATCACCAGGAAGGAGAAGGCACTTAAACCGGGGATAAGCTTTCTACCCTCTTCTTGGCAGCTCCTCTGGAAGGCACTTGTTAAATATTTCAGAAGTCATCCCATTTTCTCATTTCTTCATTTGTCAAAGTGTGTTGATGTGGGCATGCTAAACCCACAGGGTCTGGAATGGGAAATGTGATAAACCTCATTGCAAGGTGCTTTTTCTGCAGCGTTCCTTTGTAAATCCTCTGGCCAGAGCCTTCTGCTGAGAGATTCCCCCCACCTTTTTTTTTTTTTTTTTTTTTTTTTTTGACCAAGAGGTCTTCAGAGGTGATTTGGAACAAAGTGTTTACTCTACTGCCTTTATTTTGGGGGTCCTATATGAGTGGTAGTCAGTTTAGAGTAATTCTGCTATAGCAGATTTAAATTCCATTATCTTGGCTTACATTGCAGAAAATGACTAGTTATGTCCCAAATCTACATTCCATCCTGTGGCTGGACGGCAGCTGCCCAGACAGGGCAATGTTCTACAAATCCTTCTCACTGCATCCAGGGGTGGCCATCTGACCACGTTTTTGCCAATGAAATGTCAGTGCAGGGCTTTTCAGAGTCATAGGGGGCATCTCTGCCATCTCTTTCCCTTTTCCAGCAAGGTCCTGGAAGTAGCTAGAGGCCCATTATAGAAAGAATTTGGTTTTCTGAATCACCATGTAGATGCATGCTGTCCACCAAGCAGAATTATCCACATTGGACGGTTAGATGAAGAATAAATAAAATTCTATCATATGAAGCCAATGACATTTTGGCGCTGCTTGTTACAGCAGTTAGTGCTATGTCTACAATACATTCTCACACATATAATCTGTGTTGCAGAATTTACATTAAAGTTAGGGGAATAATTCACATACTTGTCAGCATCAGGAATGTTTCTCCTCTTTATGATTCATCTTTATTAGCCAATTTTTATACCATAAAGATGGCCTCTTAACGTTGCTTGGGGCTTATTTGGTTATTCTAGATATAAAGTAGAACTAAAGAATAATCTTAACAATAAATCTTAAATACTTTATAGCTACTTTACAGCTATAACAGAAAAAGAGCTAGTATTAGGAAACCCTGGGGCATTATTACTTTCCATCAATCTTGATCTATTTCTCTTGTACAAGGAAAATGCAGAAATGAAAAAAATTCCTTTCTTCTATTGTTGTAACTGAATTAAAGTACATATAGAACCTAGACTGTACGGCTCTACTGAAGTTACTCTCGTAAGGACAGGAATGAGTGACTTCAATTATTATTGCAAATCAGTGTTAAGATAACATTCCTATTTCTTTTGCTTTGATAATAAGGCAGAGCTAGTCAGCTATATCTTTCTGCTTCCACCTGCCCATCAACTAACCATCCCCTAGCATATGCAGGGTGAGCAAGAGTAGGTTTATAGCTGTAATGCAAATTAATAATACAATAGTTAATAAATAATAATATAAGAAGGAACTATATTTTGTGTACTCACCACTATAAACTTACTTTTGCCAACCCCTGTATAACCTTGGGGTTGCTTCCAAAAACTTGGGTGATTACCTCCAGCCACATAATCTAGGGGATGAAAGGCTCACCTGATGGAGCAGAAGCACCCTTACTTACACAGAAATGCATGGCTTTAGGAAGAGCTACCAATGACAGAAAAGTACCAGGTTCTGTCAAGCCTGTTCCTGTTCTCAGCTGGCCTTATTAGCCAGAGAGCCACGTCAACCCTGAATCATGGAACATGTCCCCGTACTTGCAGTACTGGATTGGACAGCGAACGTGACTGACTCGTGATTCATTCTCTACATTTACTCACTTTTTATTTTTGCCTTTAATCCCTCATATGTTCACCGATTTACTCACTCATTTATTTAAAATTAACTGAGTGCGCTTCTATGTCCCTGGCATTGTGAATAATATTAGACAGAGAGATGTGAATGAGACACGGCCCTGGTTTCATGGATTCCCCAGGCCAGTAGGAGAATGTGAAACATGAAACAAGAATGTGATATGCTGAGATAAGTAGTATGATAAAGTTATAAGCGACACACAATCGTAACGAAAGGGAGGGAGTGACTACCTCTTCTTGGACTCACAGAATAAGAATTACCTAGGACCAGAAGTACTGGGCATCATTACACTCCAGTCCCTTTGCACCCTTGTCCTGGTGATTGCCCCTTAAATTTATCAAGGGTCCATCTGTGCCATTTCCCTCTTACTCTCTGCAGCACATCTAACTATATTCCAAAATACCTAAAAAAAGAAAAACATAAGAACTCTGAATTTTTTTGTAGAAACAGGAAGATTTTGTCTAATTGTATACTAAGTTGGATAAAAACTGTAAAAGTTGGAAAGATCTCTTGATATAGCAGAAATCAGTGACTAAGCAATAATAAAAACGTTATTACATGCATAATTTTCATAGTTCTATATAAAATCCCACTCAGAAGATTTACCAATCTAAGACACTCTCTTAAAGTTTATTAGCTGGCATATATTACATGTAAAATTACGGGGGCTTTCCTTATAGTTTTCGGATTAATGTGCTCTACTATCTATTTGACTTGCTGATAAACTCCTTGAGTTGAAGATCTATCATAAATCTTAAAGTGTCAATGTTTAGATTAAAAAATATCCATTCCTCTCTGAATCTACAGAGATCTAACTGGTCTTGAAGAGGCCATTAAATTAAATTCAAGCAGCAATTCAAGTAAATTTGAATTTGGATATATTTCGGTTCCTACCAGATAGACCTTAACCTCAGTGGTCGTATGTAATGTAACAGACCTCTAAACGGCTGTGAAATTATTTTCATGAGGAAGAGAAATTGATGTACAGGAGAAAAGACAGGCTGGGGCTGAGAGGTGCCCGGCATAGCAATGATGCAGGCCTCTTCCCGTCCACAGCCAGGAGCCCGTGGAATAGAGGAATGAACTCGAATGCCGATCGCTGCTGGTGTTTTGTTACATAACACTTCAAGGGAAAGAAAGGCTACCAAAGAAAAATTATGCTAAACAGTGAGATGAATAAATAATGTACGCTATAGTGAGCATATTCAAAAGCAGTTTATCCCATCAAAAGAAGACCAAATGTATTCCACAAGGAGAAATATATTATTGCACTGGATTTAATATCAGAAATATAGTGATATCTTTGAGAAATGGCTTTTACATTAATTTAATATTGAATAACAATACCGATGTAATATATGTTTAAAGAAAAAGGTTTCTGCTTTAAAATAAGTAAATATTTTCAATGTTTTTAATAAATCAAAAGTTAATTTTCCATATTACTCTGCCTTTAAAGCCAGTGCTCTGTTTCAAAGAAGATGACCCATTTCACCAATTAATGAATTACCCTATATTCACATCTCAAACAAACACAGAAAGAGCATCGCCCTTTATTAACACTGCCTGTGCCTTGGTTATTTCACTAATATAAATACACAAATTAAACTTGCTTGCTTTATACAAGAATGTTTGCATTTCACACTTAAGAGCCAAATGTCATCAACTTCACGTATAAATGCTACTGATCAAAACATAAAACCTGATTTAAAATACAGTAAAAAAACTGGTGATTTGGCTTTCTTTCCTCTTTAGTCACCCATAAATTTCTATTCACCTCCTTCTCCTACTCCCCTAAAGTATTTATTTTTATGTCTAATAACTTATTTAACAAATCAGTAACCAACTTCTTTGGAAAATATGAAACAGAATAAAATTGTGAATTCGTCTGTCAAGTCAAACATGGACACCATGCTGTTACGCGCTCTTTTAAGAAAGTTATGTCTACCGTGATGTGCCAACAATGAGTTAAACATCAAGGAACTGGTTGAAATTATTTAGTTTCCAGTTGAACCTGAAAACTGGTTAGTGGTTATTTTATCAGTGTATAAACTCTTACAGTGAGTTCTCTTAAGGAATCAGGAAAATAATGTTTAAGAAACAAATGAGAACACACTGATAATATACTAATTCCTTGAAGAGAATAGTCTTTTAAGATGCTTTTCCTGATTCACCCAGCTTGAGTCCCTGAGGAGGTGTGTGATTACTTTAATTAACTGTTGAATTGACTAATGAATATTTACTGAGTACCTAATGTAAATGATTGGCTTTCCTGGTAGTTGCCTTGGGGACCCCTGAATAATACATAACATTTTTCTCTTAAGGGTTAGAAAGTTAAAATATAATTGGTGATCCAAGGCAAAGTTATAAAACAGCATGAACTAGTCATACAAGGTGAATTGCCAGCTCAGTAAGTATTATTGATTCAGGATCCATGAATCAATGTGGGAACATGAGCCTCTGAATTAATCCATGAAACCAAAGCCTCCAATTATCACACGTGAAAACAAAGTCAATGCTAGTGTGTTAAACACAAAGGTTGTCTTCCGCTAGCCCCTTAGCAACTACTCGGTAATAGTTGTTAAATAAAAATGTCCATTACTATGAATATTTACTGAGCATTTATTACATTCTGGGCACTTGGTTAAGGGACTGGCATGGATTATCTACATGGATTACCTCTTTGAATTCTGACATTATTCTATGAGGTAAACACCAATGTTTAATGACTAAGTGACACAGCCAGTCACATTGTAGGAAAGTAATAAAGTCAGAATTCAAACTCAGTTATTCTTATGCCGCAGTCTGAACTATGTGCAATTACCTCTCCTACCAAGCATGAACAAAAAGTCTACATATTTGTATTCCCTCAATGATTCACTAGAATAAAAGGCCAGTGGAAGATTTTACATAGAATAAAAGGAGAACAAAGGAAAATTGATATATATTATGGTAGAGTGAAGAAAATGATATTACATTTTTTTCCTTCTCCTTCCTGTTCCCACTTATCCAGGTCTTACGATATTCAAGTAGACATTTATCCAGTTGAATAATCCATAACCTTTGCAATATTTTCCTTGACTTCAATTTAGAGTCTACACTGGAACAAAGACTTCAACAAAAAATATCTGACCAACCTCAGAATTAGAAAGGGATTCTAAAAATGTCCAGAGAGGTTTAAGAAAGAAAAGAAAACTAGGAGATTCTTGAATTAACAGAAGACAGGCAAAAAATTCAAACTATTTTCAAAAGACAGCTGGAATGCAGTCTCTAGAAGGAAATGTTCTCCAACTCAGTTGGGTGGAATAAAGACTTGTTACTCAAAACGTGGTCCCAGGACTGGCAGAATTTGCACTTTTTAACAAGATCTCTAGGTAATTCATATGCACCTTAAAGTTTGAGAAGCATGGGTTTCAAAATATTGGTTATGGTTTTTTAATGTGGATATAAAAGTTTAAACTGAAAAAGTTTAGGCTGTGCTATTTTGAAACACTTTCTATTTGTCAGTAGACATTATATATAAGAAAGTTCCAGATGGGGTGCTTCTTTGAGAGAAAGTTACCGAGCAAATCAAGACTGAGCTCACTTTGCCTAGGCGCTGGCCTTAGAAATGGATGAATCAATCAGCAATAGGGAGGTATATCTTATCAGATACAAGTTGTGTCGTGGAGTCAATAGTAATCAAGAGATGGGTGCAGACACCAATATATGAGCATGATGGCATTGCAGATCAGTGGGGAAAAAAGGAATTGTTTAATAGATCAAGCTTTAAAAGATGGTTATTTATATATTGTATTTTTCAGACCATAAGACGCACCTAGGTTTTAGAGGAGGGAAATAGAAAAAAAATTTTGAAGCCAAAAATGTGGTAAAATATTTAATAACATCAATAACACAATATTTCACCAATGTAAATGTAAACAGAACATTCGGACTATAAGATGCACCCCTGTTTCTCTCCCAAATTTGGGGGGGAAAAGTGCATCTTATAGTCCAAAAAAATATGGTAAATAAAAATGAAATTAGATCCTCCTTCACGAATGCATAAAGATAAACTCCAGATAAATTAAAGATTTAAGAGCCAAAACTAAACCTTTAAAATTTTTACTAAATAAATATATTACAGATCTTGGATTACATAAGGATTGCTTTAAAAACCCTCAGTAACTAACAATGAACATTAAAACAGAAATTAAAAACTTGAAATTGAGAAATCTGTTACTCTAATGGCACCTTCAATAAAGTGAGAAACGAGTCATGAACTAGACAAAGAAGTTCACAGCACACACCTCTGACAAGAGTATAGTGTCAAGAAAAAGAGAATTGTTATAAAGCAATAAAACAAAACAAATCACCCAACGTAAAAATGAGCAAAGGATACACACAAACCTTTTATTTTAGAAATACATGCAGCCAAAATCAAAGCAACAACAAGCAAAATATCAGGATGGCCATTCTCTTTGATTACGGAAAGGCAAATAAGACCTCAGTGTGATACCATTTTATACCGATCTTACTGATACTAAGAAGTTTGCAACCAAAAACAAAGCTCCTGAACAGAGTTTTTATGCTAGGGGATGTGGACAGAATTGTTTAGAGCAGATCTGCTTATGACAGCAATAAACTGAAAGTTTCCAAATAGAGGAAAACAACTGTTAACCTACTTTTGCCCCACCCTGTATACCTTATTTGTCTACATGATTGGTCGTGGCTCTCAATCAATTTGACTTCTGATAGAGGGTCAGAAGTCAAATTGATTGAGAGCCACGACCAATCATATAGACAAATAAGGTATACAGGGTGGGGCAAAAGTAGGTTAACAGTTGTTTGTATGAAAAATAATACAATAACTAATAAACAAGAATACAAGAATAAACTCTGTGTTTTACGTACTCACAGCTGTAAACCTATTTTTGGCCCACCTGGTAGACACTCATGCAATTAAATTGACTAAAAATTTTTATTAGTATACATAAAGTGCATATATCGTAAGTGTGGTAGATAGAGTTTTTAAAAAGACCAGATTTCTTCACTCTTCACTTGTCACTTTTTTGTTTTTGTCAACAAAATATGGCAAAAGTGACACCGTCCCGGCTCTGAGTTTATTTCTCAGAAGGCCTCTTGCGTTTCCACTCTCACCTTCACACCCAGCCACCAGCCCGGGAACAAGCCTGAACTCGCCTACAGGCGGACAAGCGGAGGTGTGCAGCGAGCCCGCTGTCCCCGCTGACGCCATCTCAGACGACTAATACCTGCTGGCCCCCAGCCACGAAAGAGGGTCCAGCCCAGACCAGCAGTCGCCCACCCGACCCTCTGCAGACACATGAGTGAGGCCGACTAAGGCCAGGAGAATGTCCCAGCTCACCAACTTGTGATTAATACTGAATGCTCATTGTTCTAGGCCACTGGGTTTTTCAGGTGGTGTTTCTTATGCAACAATAGCCGATCCAAAACATGTATGGATTTGTGTTCTGTCATTCACAAAGCAAACGTGCGCATTTAACCATCACCCAGGTCGGGGAAGAGAACATCCATCACCAGCACTCCAGAAGGCCGCTCTTACCACCTCCCGTCACTGCCTCCCACCCGCTGCCTAATGTAGCTATTCTTTTAACTTCATAGAAATGCAATGATATTGTGAATCCCTTTTAGTGTCTCACTACTCCCACCTAATATTTTTTTGTGAAAATCATCCATTATGCTGCGTACTGTATTGGACCGTTCTTTCTCGCTGCTGTACAGTATTTAATTGTGTCCCGTATTATATTCTATTTATTGATGGAATCCTTGATGGACATTGGGCTAGTTCCAGTTTGAGACTATTTTGAACAGTGCAGCTATGAACTTTCTAGTCTCTGTCTTTTGGTGGGTACATGTGCAAATTTCTGTTGGGTTTAGCAATATATTTTAAGTGAAAAACATAGGTCCCAAAAGATTAGATACAGTATACTTTCTTATGATACTTTTACATGTATTATCATACTTAAGTATGATACTTTTAATTTCATATGATGCTATTTTATAAAGTTAAAAACAAATGAAACAAAAAATAAAGTGTGTTATACAAATAAATGTGTACCTGGAGATAAATACACATATGTAGATATTTGTATAACACGTGTATAAATACCTACATAAATATAAAAGCACAAGAATTGTGCATACATTCGAGATTTAGATTCATGGCTACCTTGGAGGACAGATGGTGAGACGCAAGGGTATCTGAGGAGGGAGGAACTGGTGTTCTAGTTCTTGTGATACGTAATTATTTTGTGCGCATTTATTATATTATAAATAGACCAACATGGCCCTCCATGGACCAATGAGAAGAGCATGTCTTGAACCAAGGATTATTATTTATTCAATTCTCTGTACCTGATGCCTATTAGATATGTAGGGTTACCTAAATAAAGCAGATGGTTTGGATTGAAGGGTCCTGAAAAGTCACCCATCCATGTGGAAATTCTATATTTGCAAAGACCCAAGACCATGAGGTTTTAGTGACTTGGCTAAAGTCATTCAGATATTTTCATGACATAAATCAGTGTGAAAAAGTGCACTTTCAGGTAGTGTTTTTCCTCTGTGGTCTGTGTGTGGGGTGGATTCTGTTTCCCCACGAGCCCCAGTTCCGATGTTGAAAGCGTTGTCATCACAGTCAAACATCAGAGGGACAACTGCTTCTTAAAATAAAACGTTCCTGCTTTCTCCCATTTGAAGAGTGTCCTCTCTTGGAATAAATGTTTTGAATTTTCTTATTCAACCTGCTGGAAGCGTGGGTTGTTTCTGTCTTACTCCGTTTTGCCAGCAGGGTCATTATTTGCAGCGCATTTCTTCCATTTCTTAGAAGCTGGAGTGACTACTGGGTTGGGCAGTGCTGGCGATTTGGGACAAGGCAGCCTGGGGAACTCGGCCGATACAGACTTCCTTCCAGGCTTTAAATCAAGAGGGGGAAGTGGCCACAGAACTACAACGAAAATACTGGCATCGTTTTCCCATTTCTTATTGCTCATCTAAGAACATAACTCAAAATCTACTCCGGCCTTCATTCCACTATGACATGATGTCCTAGAACTGGTGAAGGTAGGTGTGGGGGTGCCTGACCATGGCCACCCTCCTTTCTAAAAATGTCTACATTCTTCTTCTCAATCCTGTGCTCAAGACTGTCCACGGGAAAAGATTTCCAGGTCAGTTCTACATTTTGCTCACATCCCCTTAGTAATCTTGTTTTTTTTTGGTTGTTTTTTTTTTTTCGCTGCTTCCACAACAGAGAAAAATTCTAAACTCACTGTGCACACATCATTTAAAATTTCTCCTATCCCTGTTGTGTTATTTAAACTTTTGCTACATATCAATTAGTTTGAAATAATAAGTCTTTAGGCTATCCATTAATTGCTGCACTGTAGACACGATCTGTATTTAAAATTACACAAGGAAAATTAAGCTGCAGCACGAAGGAGCCTTGGCTAACAGCGAAGGCTTCTTAGCCCTTCAGAGAAGCGAAAGGAGATAATGGGGACAGGGAATACACTGGAGGCTCCTTCCCGAGTTTGTCATTCGAGAGCTTGAGATGTGAAAACAGACTGCTTTGGCTGTAGGCTCTTCTTCCTCGCTTTTCAGTTTTCATTTTGAATTCTTACTGTATTTGGTCATGCCGAGGCAGAAGAAAACGATGGTCAGCCAAATGTCCTTTTCTAGTAGAAATTTATTATAAATAGTCTAAAGGCAACTCAGCGTCGTAATGAATATCCCTACTGCTCTCCCCACTGCAAAAACAGCAATTCTCTGTCTGTAATCTTGGCTAACTTTGTGGGAGGTGAAAGGGGATGCTGGTGGTGGGGGGGGCAGAAAGGGGTGTCACAGCTGCCAGCCTTACTCACCAGTGCCTTGATTTCAGTAAACACTGTGGTTTGACCAGGAGAAATATTACTTGTAAGGAAGAAGGGGTGGCAGGATTCCCTGTTGCTTGCTCAGAGTCCAGGGACTTGGGGGTCTGTATGCTTCCCCTTTCCCTAATCAGAGCTCTAGGCTGTGCTGAAAAAATGTCCTCTGTCATCTGTCCCACCTAGTCCCCTCCTACTGAGTAGTCATTTTAGCAACTGAGGACCATGGAATTTTTAAAAACTGGAAAGAGAAAGCTGGGAAAAAAGTTATAAAGTGACTTATGGGCGACATTTTTATGCCCTTTCTACCCAAGAAAGCTTAAGTTTATGGATGTTTATTTTGCCTTCGGGTGCTCTTCCCCTTTTCTCTCTGGCTTCTTGCTTTTGCCTCACCATGATTAATCATTTTGACCTGAGGTTTGGCAAAGCCAAGTATTGTTGAGTCATAATTGCCCTCTAGCGGTGAAACAGGGCATTAATGTACCAGAAATGCTTCATGGCAAGTGCATGTTTAGAGCTTGCAGGGGCATTTTCTTTGTAGAATAACGCTGCGGCCAGAACCCACACAATGATATACAATGTCTCAGCACAAGAGACTGTTGAGGGTGCGGAAAGCATCCCCTTCAGGGTGTCACTGTTTAAGGGATTCACACGAAGAGAATCTTTCTAGGAACATGTTTTCTTTTCCTTGTTTCTATTGAATCTATGCTTTAGAAGCTGTTATCCTTAAGTCTTTACATTATTCTTGGTAGTACAATAGTTCCCCCTGATCCATGGTTTGGCTTTCCACGATTTTAGTTCCTCACAGTCAAGCACAATCTGAAAATATTAAATGGCAATTTCCAGAAATAAACAATTCATAAGTTTTAAATTGCACACCCTCTCAGTAGCATGGTGGATCTCACATAGACCCACTCCGACCCGCCCAGGACATAAATGACGCCTGCCTGTCCAGTGTCTTCAGACTGTACACAGTCCCTTGGTCACTTAGTAACCCTCGAGGTTATCAGGTCAGTGATCAGAGCAAGAAAATGAGGCCACATTCGTATAACTTTTGTTACAGTTTATCATTATAATTGTTCTGTTTTATTTATAGTTATTGTTAATAATCTGAGACATGGAGGGTTATCGACAGGGGAGTGGGAAGGGGAGAGGGGGAAAAGGTACAGAGAATAAATAGCATGAATTATAGGAGAGGTTAATAGCATAAATAGACAGAGGGAGGTTAAGAATAATATAGGAAATGTAGAAACCAAAGAACTTATGTATATGACCCATGGACATGAACTAAAGGGGGGGAAAGTGGGGGGATATGCAGGGCGGAGGGGAAAAAGGCGGGGATAGGACAACTGTAATAGCTTAATCAATAAAATATATTAAAAATAGTCTCTTTCTGTGCCTAATTTATAAATTAAACTTTACCATAGGTGTTTATGTATAGGGAGAAGCATAGCATATGTATGGTTCTGTACTAATAGGGTTCTGTACTGTCTGCAGCTTTAGGCATGCACAGGGGGTCTGGGATGTATCCCCTGAAGATACGTGTTCATAGCAGACTCCTTATGATAGTTACAAACTGGAAACAACCCAAGTATCCATCAACAGTGGGATGGATAAATAAATTGTGATGTGTTCAAATATTGTGTAACATTGAAAAATACCCAATTACGGCTCCATACAACAAATAAATGAAGCCAAATGCGGAAGACATTTGGCAGATGTGTGATTTTGTGGATACAAAGTTCCAAAACTGCTAAAGAAACTGATGTCTATATTGACCAAAGTTAGAATGGTAGTTTAGGATGGAGGTTTTATACTGATCACATTGGAGGATGAGGGAAGCTTCTTGGTAGCTGATAACATTTTGTATCTTGATGTAGGTGGCAATTATGAAACTTAAACAAAATTGGTCAAGCTCTGCCCTTATGATTGGGCATTTAATTTTTTCTCTGAGGTTTTTTCACCAATGGACTAACATCCTACTTTATTTCTTATACACCTATCACTTCTTTGCTAAATGCTCCTTTTTTTCTGGATAAGCAACTTTTCAGAAACTTCAATATGTGCACAGGTGCCTTTAAACTCATGCCTCATGTTATGGGGGATATTTGCATTCACTAGCTGGGTGAAGCTCACCCACCTCCTTGGCCCTAGGCTCCCCACTGGTCATATGCGCTGTTGCACCATGAATGACACAGTGTAACTGTGGTCACCATCTAGGGCAGTGACAAAACCAGAACTCACTTTCAGGACACTTGGGGGCCCCACTTTGGAGCAGACCAGGCTGCTGGACTAAGCTTCTATTGCCTGTGGCATCTAGCACTGAGCAGGTAAAAATGGCTGCTTCCTAGTATAAGAAAACAATAAACATCATTCAGGAGGGAAAACATTATCCATTGGACGAAATCAGAAAACAAACCATGCTTTTGGAAGTTTGTGGTGACATCCGGAATGTTCCAATCTTAAGATATAAATGTGACCCTTCTCATATTTAACCAATCAACTCCAGAAAAAGCAAGTGCCTTTTTACTCACAGTTTGCTCTTTGTCTGGGAGTGACCCTCTACTGATAGGATTTCTATCAAGGGAATGGTAAGGAGAATGGATTGCCCAGAACCACAGGCCCATCCTGAGAACACTGAGACCACCAGCATATGGCCAGCTGGATCCTGCATGTGTAAGGATTTCCATTTTTGGGGGAAAAAACTGTGATATCCATTCCAGAGCAAGGAGAATAAATAAGGTAACTGGACAGGTGAGCAGAGAGCTACTGTCACTTGATTAGAGGGAGTGGGGTTTCCTGTCTCTGTTCTGGAGTTGGGCCTTGTCGCTGATAAAGAGGAACACTTTTGTAAAGGGCAACTTTCTCAAGATCTTCAATTAGGTTTCGGAAAAACCATCAACCTTTATTTTGAGAGACCTAAGAGGAAGGTATTTATCAGTGTCGGTAGCTACAGTTTAGAAATGACACTTTTGTTATCCTAGATGGGGCTGAAAGGACAGACTAATTGAGAGGCAGAGATGCATAAAATAAAGAAAAAAGGGAATGGAGATGGGAGCAGGGGATGAGAGAGATAGCAGCGGTGCGGTGACCATGGCAGACATCACTAACCAACCATTGCAGCCTTTCTGGAACAGCCCAGAGAGCCACAGGATTCTCTGCACCCTGTGAACCATCTGTCTCAGAATCCCCTGGGGGAGACTGTGAGACTATCAGGCCATCCCAGACCCCCTCTGAGACCATCCTTATATCTGGGCAAAGGGACCCATTCCTAGGGCCATCGTGGCCCATTTGGACCCTCCTTCACCCATGTACTCCTCACGGGGCAAGCTCACCTGTGGACATGCCCTCCCCTGTGCTGGGGTGGTCAGGTTGGGTATCACAAGAAATATATTAGGTCTTTGTCTCCTGCTCTTGGCAAGGAGATCCTAAAACCCTTGGAATTTTCTAAGTGAGAGGAGTGTTTTTGTTACTTATAATGAATCCCTTTCACCACATCTGAGTTTTGGCTACTAAGATGACTTATGACAGGGGCCCCTAGATAGCCTCTGGATGGGGCTGACCCCCAGAAAGGCCAAATGATTGTAGCCCCCACCACCATCCTCCAGGGAGGGGAGGGTGCAGCTGGAGAGTTACCAACATTCTTGAACAACAGAACTCAGAGTTTCCGAGCTGGAGAACATGCCCGCTTGCTGGGAGGGGCGTGTGCCCCCACCCCAGGGACAGGAGCTCCTGCTTACGGTGGTTCATGCTTACCCTTTACAATAAATTTGTAGACTTAAGTGCCTTTCTAAGTTTTGTGAGCCATTCTAACAAATTCTCAAACCTGAACAGAAGGTCATGGGGGCCCCCAAATCATAGCAGCTGGTCAGAAGCATGGTGGCCTGAGACTTGCAACTAGCATCTCACGTGGGGCCGGATTTGTGGGATGGAAGCTTGAACTTGTGAGGTGTGCACTAACTATGGGTAGCTAGTGTCAGGATTGAATTGAATTGTGGGACACCCTGCTGGTCTCAAAACACTGGTTGTTGTCATAAAATACCCCATGGGGATACCAGAATTCTCTTCCAAACTGGACCCAATACCCCTTTCCAGTCTGCACAGTCTTCCCCTGGTCAATTCCCCCGAGAGCAGGCCTTGCAGTTATTTCACATACACCTCAGTTTAAGGGATCACCGAGGGGTGGATATAAGGACAGGTCTTAGGTGTACGTGTTGGGTGTCCACTCCTATCCACAAAAAGATCCTTCATGGTGAAGAAAGAACTGGGAAGGGTGGAGTGAGGGAAGAGAAGAGGGAAGTCTAGCAGCTGGAGGTTTCCTTTTGCCCCTCAGGTCCTGCAAAAATTAGGAGGTGGGTGGTCCTGACCTTCTGAATTGGAATCTCTAAGGATGGTGGCTGAGAGTCTTGCTGGCATGGTCACTTTTATTCAAATGGCAATTCTCAATCTTGGCTGCGCATTAGAATCACTGGGAAGCTTTTAAAATGCCCAGGCTTCACCCCAAACCAATGATGTGGATCTGGGGTGGGGGACCCAGGAAGCAGTGTGTCTCAAAGCTCTCCAGGTGACTGAGAGCACTGGCCTAATGAGATTAGGGAGGCAGATGAACAGCAGTAACGCTTGTGGGCAAGGGGTCAGTGTGACGGAACCCGGGCTAATGGAAGAGGGTGGATCATGGCCTTCCTAAAGGGACAGTCTGAGTGTTGCCATACATGGAAGAAGGCCCACTCTGGCCAGCTCTCCCATGGGTTGTCAAGGGAAGCGTCAGGTGCTCATATGAAATTTCTCACATTGCCAGTGTTAGTCGCTAATTCCATACTGTGTGGAGCAACACCGTACAGCCAGGTGAGAGCCGCCGTCGGGAGTTGGCGTTGGGGCTGCTAGTTTGGGCTTTTGATTAGAATCTTCCTACTCAGTGTGGTCCATGGACCAGTGGTGTCGTCATCACCTGGGACCTTGTCAAGTCAGACTATAGAGATGAATTTGTTATTTATCCACCCAGACCTATTGAATTACCTCCTGCATTTTAGTAGAATCCCCAGATGACTTTGAATGCATATTAAAGTTTGAGAATCATCCATTAGCAGGTATACCAGTATGGTGGTAGCAAAACCCAAACCATAGGTGTGATTCCTCTGTGTGCTACCAGATTAGCTGAGTTTCATGATGGAGTTACATACTCCCAGTGTGTGTCTTCAATAAATAGCACCTCATTTAGGGAGACGTGGGAGACCTATCTCCCCATTATGTCAGTCATTTTCTCCTGCCTTTTTGAAAGGTGAAATAGAGGAGAAGCTCTGTTTCATTTTTTTTTAATTAATACTTAATTGTCCTTCAGCCCCCACAACGTCCATGGAGGCCCTTGGAAAGATGCATTTCAAATGTCACGTCCTCTCTTCTCAATGTGTTCACAGCTTTGCTTTCTCTTGGCGCTCTTTCTTCCCTCAGCACTTTTGTTATCCTGGTTATGCTCTTATCATTATAATTCAACTTAACTGATGAAAAGCAGGCTTTCAAAAAGCCTGTCCTAATGGAAAGAGAATTGGCTTGGATGGAGGTTAGCAAATTACAACTTCAAAGTAAACTTCTTTCTATCTGGGTAACAAATGGAATTGAGTTCATTAGAGAAAAATCAATCTTCCAGGGGGTTTTAACAATTTGATTAATCATTTTAGACTAATAAACCAAACTCGAAGCCTTCTGGATTTTCTCTATTATTGCCTATTTTCTCTTTTGTAATTTCAGTCCTCATGTTTAGTATTTGCTAACTTCTACTTTCTTTATGTTTAATGTGCTATGTCTTGAGATGGAAGCTTAGAGCATTGAGTTTCACCCTTCCTTCTTTTCCAATACACACATTTAAAGCGAAGTGTTTCCCTCCAAATACTGCAAAGCTTCCATATAGCTCAGTATGTTGCATTTTCATGATTGTTAAGTTTAAAATAAGTCCTTGTTTTAATTTTTATTTCTTCTTTGAGCTCTGAGTTATTTGGCAGTGTGCTGATTATTTTCTAAATATCTGGGGATTTTCTAGTTATCTTTCTGTTATTGACTTCTAGCTTAAATTCTGCTATGGTCAAAGAATATATTCCATATAATTTCAATAATCTGAGGTTTCGAGACTTCCTTTACAACCTAACACATAGTCAATGTTGGCAAATTTCCAATGTGTGCGTGAAAGAATAGGTATTGTACTGTCGTTGGTTGTAAGGTATTAAGTGTGTAAATTAGATTATGTTGGCTACTGTGCTATTTAAATCCTCTAAATCCTCATTGATTTTGTTTCCCTGCTTGCTCTGTTAGTAACAGAGAGGTGTATGTTAAAATCCCCATCCATGATTACAGGTTTGTGCAATTCTCCATGCAATCATTGACCAAAAGAAACCTATTGTAGTTGTTTTGATATCAGATGCAGTAGGTCTAAGTCAGCCCTGTACAACAGGACTTTCTGAGATAATGGAAATGTTCTTGTGCTATCTGGTAGGGTAGTCATTAGCCAGTTGCTATTGAACTTGAAATGTGGAAAGTGCAACTAAGCAACTGAATTTTTGCCTTCATGGGCTGGCTCAGTTGGTTGGAGTGTCGACCCATACACTGAAAGGCTGTGGGTTTGATTCCCGGTCAGGGCACATACCTAGGTTGCAGGTTTGATTGCCAGTCTGGGCACAACCAATAGATATTTTGCTCTCACATCACTGCTTTCTTTCCCTTACTCTCTCTCTAAAGTCAATAAACATATCCTTATATGAGGATTTAAAAAAAGAAGCTAAATTTAAAATTTGTTTACCCTTAATTTAAATTTAAATAGGCACACATGGCTAGTGGCTACTGTATTGAACATTATTTTAAAACAAGAAAAATTAAAGGTGGACATTTTATATTGATAAAACTGTCAATTTAATAGTGAAGTATAACAGTGCTAAATATATGTCCGCCCAACAGTTATACCTTCAGATTATATAAAGCAAAAATTGATAGATCTAGTGTGCTTATAATGTGTATTCAGAAAGATAATGCTTACAACATGGGCGCTTTCAGGATCTTTCCTGCCTCCAAAATACTAGAAGTCTGTAGTCACCAAAAGATCTCGTGAGCTATTTTCCTAAGAAGAAAACAAAGATCTAGTGTCCTAGACCTGTAGCCTCCAAAGAAGCATGAATATACTCAGAGGAGAGCTAGAGAATGACCCGTTGGGATACGGGGAATGAGTACTGGAACTTGCACTTGCAAGAACATTCAGTTATAAAGTCAGACACTGGTGCCATATTAGTTTTCATCAGATGGTAATGAGTGTCACATAGTGCTAATGGCCTTCTGAGCAAAGAGGAGGGTCTCACAGCTTTGAGGGTTGGACAGTAGCACCCTTGATCACCTATTCCCTTCAGCTTCCAGAAGCACGTTCAATTCACATGTGGCCAGGTTAAATGGATTTACAAGTTACATTTACCCATTTTAACTAAACACTTACCAAATGGACTAAACCCATTTCACTTGATATATAACTAGTGCAAGTAAGAAACTGAAATACAGACAGACCATGTTAGCAATTATGCAAATGGTAAACATAAAGAAACTGGAGATGTTGACATTTCCCATGCAGTCATCAACCAAAGTACATCCATATTTCAAGGTGTCTTCTTAATAGTATTTTTAAAACTACCGTACTTTTCAGACCATAAGACGCACTGAGGTTTTAGATGAGGAAAATAGGAGAAAAATTTTGAAGCAAAGAATGTGGTAAAATATTTAATAACATAAATAACATAATATTTCACCAATGTAAATGTAAACAGAACATTTGGACTATAAGACGCACCCCCATTTTCTCCCCAAATTTGGGGGGGAAAGTGCATCTTATAGTCCAAAAAATATGGTATTTCTCTAGTGATACCACATTGTTTTTACCTCATAACGTGTAAAAACAATCAGGTACCAGTGGAGAACCAGTTTTAAAAATAACGTTATTAAGGAGACACTTTGTAATATGGAATTACTTCCTTTATAGTTAGCACACAGCTTCCCCTAGGTGTTTAGCATGTAATAAAAGTGCGAAGCTATGGTAATTAGCAGACACTTGGAAATGTAGCGCTCATCATAAAGTTAAACCTTTATAATTGCTGGAAAGGACTGAGTGAAAGGGGTGGAATGATGAAAAAGATTCACTTTTTCCATTTTGATCCTCAAATCTATGTGAGGAGTCTTTTTTCCCCAGGCAATGACAGTCATTAAAACCAAGTATTGCAAGGAACTAAACTTTGAATTGAAGAACCAGCACTTTAAATTTTTGAATCAAAGTGTTAAAGTTTTGAAAATAATGAAGTCTGTTCAAATACATGTGTTTTCCCTTTGAAAGCAAATAGGTGTTTTGGATCATTAATAAATAAAATAAAACACCATTTTCATCTTTATCTCATCCTTTTATATTATTATTATTCCATTATAATTTCAAAATATGTTTATATACTATATATTCATTTACACAATGAATACATATGTTAGTCTAATAATACAATAAACAAATGAATAAATATGCCTAAGTTGGGGTGAGTACTCAGTTTTTAGGGGAATAAAATAAAAAAGTTTGGATGACTTTGCCCTAAATTACTGGCTTAATATTTAATTTTGTTCTGGCATTAAAGGAAAAAGTCAATGTATAGTTTTCACAAAAGAAAATTTTCCAAAGCCAGGAGGTCTTAACTTTGAATTACTGCCTTAGAGAGGTTTGGTATATTTGCAGTGTAAAAGTGCCTCAAAATTTCTGTCTAGATGATGCTATCAGGTCACGATTTCTTCACAGCTTGGCAAAACACAAAATGTTGAAATGTTGCCATTCTCCGAGTTCAAATATTCATAGTTTCATCTCAGTAAATTTTGTATGTTTTCTGATATTTTAAAACTCCATGTGCAAGTTAACACCAATTAAAGAATATATATTCAGAATTTATAATTCTTCTCTTTCATATTTTAGTCTGTTTTTATACTCAAATCCTTTTATTGTCAAGTCCTTAAACAACACCTATTAAAACCTGAGTCCATATAATCTGTTTAGTGCATATGAAATAATATAGAAACCTTCCGTAGAAAATTTTATATTGCACAAAGCACTTTATGTGATTCCACGCCACATTCCCAAATAAATGTAAGACTAGGCCTACAAACGGTCAGGTCAGAGTCATCAGCAGAAAATGGGAATAGCAAAGAGATCTGACTGTTTATTTGACACAGGTAAACAAAGAACACCAAAACTGATCCTAATATTAAAAACACATATTAAAAAAAACACCATTCACTTTCTATGTAAGCGTTTTTACTGATTGTTTGCTTATCCCTGTGTCTGAGTGAACTGGCCCTGACCATTCCCTCCAGGCTTTCAGAATGTTATCAAATGCGGCATTTGCAGTGACCATATTTCATTCTGTTTTACACTGACAGCATCATTTCCTTGTTTTAGCTCAATTTCATTATAGCCTGCAACAGTGGTCATGTAAGCCAATGCTTTCAAAATGACAGACAAAGGGTATTAATTCTAACTAGGACACAGGTTGGACAATGCTCACATCTTATGTACACTCACTCCCGTATTACTGCACAACAGACCACATCAAATACGTATCTCTGTGCAAAGTTAAAAAATCAAATTAAAACCTCTCCAAACACATTCAACATCCCTATGAAAATATTCCAAGATGTTACCGCAAGCATGAATCACCCACTCAAGGACAGGAGCTCAGAGTTGGTGGCGAACTTGAATTTGGAAGGTCAGAGCCTGGTAACCCCATGCACATATACACAACCATCAGAAAGCATGGCCTCCCTGGTTTAGAATTCATTTCTTGACATTTACCCTGGAATTCTGATTTTAATATCAATTAGCACAGGCATGAGAACAGAGATTATACATCAGGAGTGCCTGCACACATTTACCAATGCACTTGCTACAGGGTCTCTTTCAGCAAAAGGATTTGTCTTAAGGAAGGAGAGAGCTAGGATGGCAGAAAAACTTCAGAATTCGGCTGAATGCAGAATTCAAAGACCTGTTGATCTCAATGACTATCATTGTGCTAATTTCCTTTGAATAAAAATCTGTTTTAGAAGGGAAAAGGCAAACACATTAGTCTCATGACTCCCACAGGGAAAAAGAATTTGTCTGTATTTATAACAGTCACAATAAGTCATGTTCGTTTAAAATATTGTCACAGCTAAAGGTAATTAAGGTACCATGACAAAAAGTATTATTTTAGAAATGACTCCATAGAATGACTTAATAGCCATTACTCACACATCTTAAGAAACCGCCTTGTGCAATAATACCAAAGTACTTCTGTGCATAGATTGTGATCATACAAAATGCTGATGGAAAGTGTTTTATTAGTTTTTTACTTAAAATGCTGGAGGGATGTTATGCCTGCGTATAAAATAAAAACTGATTTCAAATTTAAAAAAAGAGTGAAGTCGTTCAGGACAATGGGTGGCTTGGGTCACTTTATTCTTGATGACATTCAGCCTGGAAAGGTCTCTACCAAATTAAAGAAGAAAATGAAATCAATAGAGGGTTACATGTTAAATTCGCTCTTACAGTATTTGTGATTTTATTGCCTCATCCCCCAAAAAGCATACTGGCCAAAGTTGTTGGGAAGTTATGAATGCTTAGAACTTTAAAAAAGGAAGCCCGTATTTTGCTCAGAGATAATTTGATCAAGCTGGTCCTTTTGCAGACATTCCACTTTCCCTAGGCCTCTGTAACGTCCTTTGTCACTCAACTCACAATGTCCTTTCTCCTGTGTAGCACCCATAGACCAATCACTTCATCTATCTATCTATCTATCTATCTATCTATCTATCTATCTATCTATCTATCTCTCTGAGCTCCTGTCTACCTATGGTTAATATCACATAGCCCGACCCTTATTTTATTTCATTATTTCACGTGGTTATATCATCCTAGTGAGATTACCAATGAACTGAAAATAGGGACCATGTCCTTTCATCTGGAGAAGCTCGCACTATTTTGGATTGGCTGATGGAGGCACAGGGCTGTGCTTGGGCTCACATAGGTGGTGACCCATTAATGCTGCTTCAATTCGTCTTGAGGTCCTTACAGGCTCTCAAAGCAGCAATGCAAACACTGGTGAATTCTCATCAGTTCTATGAAGTGTGACTAGAACACTAGAGAAAATGTGTAAAAAAACAACACACAAATCAGTCCTGAATAGTTTGGAGTCCATAGCTCAAGGACTTATTTTAGAAGTACTAGGAAAAAAGTCTAATAAGAAAATGAAAAGAAAGTAGGCTTTAGAGTCTGCCATAGTCATGGTTGTTGTCTAGTTCTATTACCTGTGTATTGTGAGACTGGTCACTTAACTGTTTTGTGTAAGAGACAGTGTGTGTGTACGTGTGTGTGTGTTAACATTTATCTCCCAGGTTTATTGGGACATGACATATAATATTAAACCTAGCTACCATTGGGTCTATTGGATCATCCAATCAGCTAAAGGCCTGAATAGAACAAAAGACTGACCCTCCTCCAACTAAGAGAGAATTCTCCTGCCTATGACCTTTGAACTGAAGCATCTTCTTGGTTCTGCAGTATCTTCTGACTCTTGAACTATAGCTGGGACACCTGCTCTGAAGATTTTGGACTTGCCAGCCTCTGACATGAACCAATTCCTTATAATAATTTTAAAAATATTTTCTATTGGTTCTGTTTCTCTAGAGAACCAACATTTTTAAGGTCATCTCAGCAAAGCCTTCCCTGACCATCCCATTAAGAATAGAGACATTCTATTCCTCACCCTCCCCTATTTCTTCAATTTTCCCTGCAGTTTTAGTTTCCATCCAACATGCTGTATATTTTACTTTTTGCTTGCCTATGCAAACCTCAAAGAAGCAGGAATTTTTGTCCATTTTTTTCCCCACTGTATCCCCAGGTCTCAGAAAAATACCTGGCACATAGTGGGTGCTCTAAATATATTTGTTGAATGAATGAACTTGAGAAAAAAGCAATTCACTAGTTCAAGAGTTGCTTTTTATCAAATATTTTCTTTGAGTCCTGTAGATTTCACACATAAAATCTATTAAAAAGGCAGTTGTAATGGTTTATTCTACTGCCACAGAAAATATTCCAGAAGGATGTGTAGGAGCATGCAAAGCAGAGAAGCAGACATTAGGGAGGGTACTCACAAAAGGAGGGACTAGAACCCATTGTTAGAATATTAGTTTCTTGCAGCTGTTGTAACCTATTACCATAAATTATGTGGCTTAAAACAACAGAAATTTATTCTCACAGTTCTGGGGGTCAGAAGTCTGGAATCAAGGTGTTGGCAGGGCCAGACGCCCACCAAAGACTCTTGAGGAGAGCTGGTTCCTTCTCTCGTCCAGCACCTACTGGCTGCCAGCATGCTTTGACAGGGGCCTGCGCCACTCCAGTCTGTGCCTCTGTGCTCACGTTGCCCCCTTCTTTGTCTTCGTCAAATCTCTCATTGCCTCACTCTTTTAAGGACATATACCCTTACATTTAGGGCCCACTTTGAAAATTCAGGACACTCTTATCACAGATCCTTAATTTAATTATATCTTCAAAGGCCCTTTTTCCAAATAAGGTAGTATTCAGAGGTCCAGGGAATTAGAATGTGGATATATTTTGGGGGGCTACCACTCAACCCACTATAGTTCTGATAGAAAAATTATATGCTTCCACAGTGACATTTCTTGATTGCGTTGTCCAGCTGCCAACATGAGATGCTGTCTAAGGGACGTGGGCGATTGTTATCAAACAACTAAACCCTCTTAGGTTTCACTAAGGACTCAGATTAATCCATGTGGTAAGGTATTAAACAATTACTTACTATGGAAAAGATCTTGCTCAGGAAGCCGTGCACTGAAAGCAAGATCAAACGTTTTTTAAACAAGGGAGTTTCAATCCTCATTCTTTCCCTTCCTTTCTCATAATCTCATGATAGCGCTTCTCATAATCTGGATCAAGAGCTATCATGTGCTTTAATCCAAGGAAAAGGAATACCGCACACTACTTTGCACTCAAGTTTATAAAATGTCGGTGGTCATTAAGATCATCTCTTAAGCAATGGTGCTGCCCACAGACATGCAAAGAGATTCAAGTTCAGAATTTCTGGCTGTTTTTCCTGGTGCTAACCTTCCTGTGACATTCAGGAGACTTGAAACTTTTAAATTACATTTATTTTTTTAGAAGTATTATAATGGGCACTTTTCAGGACCCAATGTTCCACAATTTAAGTATCCTATATAACTCTTCATTTCCCTAACTATAAACAACTATTCTATTTAAATTTTAAGACAACTAAATTTTATTACAGCCAGGAATAGTTTCTTTTTTACTGTTAATAATAGAAACACTTAAGTCTCAGTTCTTACCATCCCTAGGTCAATAAAAATACATATCTATTAAAATGTCATATACAAATGGCAAGTAATATCTAGTAGGTGATTTCTTAAGTCTGAACCTGACATTTAAAACCACTTAAAATTAATTTTTAACTGGAAAGTGGGGAAGTGTTTGTGAAATTTATTTTTTAAAATTCACTTATCTAAAAATAAATTGCCATTTTATTTGGGGGTTTAGCTTTCAAGAAAAAGAGGTACATCATAATAAAAGGAACAGGTGGGATTTTACTCAACATTCCAATGTCTAAGGTATGTCCTGAGAACATTACTGACGATCTTTCATTCAGTAGGGTCTCATACAACTCAAATATTTTTTAACAGCTACTATAAAGTTTAGTTTTCATATATTAGAAAGGGTACTTAATCTGATACTTAAAGGAAATGGAGATAATGGGTTAGTGGCCCTAACTGTTTTCTTTATCTTCCTTAATCACTAGTTGGGGAATAGTCTTATTCTACCAAACATGTATTGGGTTATCCTTAGCTGCGCTTTCTTATCAAAGACACAATCACAGAATATCACCATTTCAGGGATTATAGGAATAGTCTTCTGACTGGTCTGGTTCCCCTTTCTAATTCACTCTCCACATTACAGAGAGACTCTACCAAAACGGAAATTGAACCATGTGTCTTCAGTGGCTGCTATAGTCCTCTGGATAAAGGACACTCTTTATCCTTATTTCTCTTTGCAATGGTCTGCCTGTTCTGCTCCCATTTTCTTCCTGGCCCTCATCTCTTTCTAGTGAAACAGATTTTTTTCATTTCCTCCAATGGACCCCTTGCCACTGGTCAGCCATGCCTGCTGTTCTCTTTGGCAAACCTTCTACAGCTTCTACAGTGCTCATTCCTACTCACACATTTGTCATCTGCTGGGCCTCACATATTCCAGAAGTGTATGGTACAGCTAAGACTCTCTTTTATCATTAATGGGCCATTTCTTTGTCCAATGGTTATAAATCAAAGACCACTGGTAGTATAGGTGTTTAAAAAGAGACTTAGAATATATATGTAGACAATTTGAAGCAAGTCAGGTTGGCTTCATGATTTTTTTTCTGACAAAACCAGCTATATGGTATTAGATACTCTATGCAGCCAAAAAAAAAAAAAATTAAAAATTCTAGCACTTCCAAACTGTTGTTGTATGTTCAAGAATCTCAATAATTTCAAAACCCTTTTAGGAATACAAATTTCTATTCTAAGTATCTTTTTTTTTGTTTGAAAACAAAATGGTTTATATATATCCTAAGAGGCCCTCTGCTCTCCCCATTCTTTAGTATTAAATTGAATTAAATATATTTGGCATGTATCAGTGAGAAATCTAAACATCAGAATGGCTGACTTTTAACTCCCTTTTACTATGCAAGTATTGTTCCAATGACTCCTTCCAGATATGTATCAACATGGCATTCTACTTTGAACCAATTAGGTATCCTCCAATCAATCCACAAAATACTCCAAAAGCACGTGCTTGCCCAGGGATCTAAACAAAGACAGTACAAACTAAAGTAGGTGCACAGGGATCAGGCTCAGAAATCCTAGAGATGGGAAGTGTGTTCTTTATATGGCACCATGATGTTGACTCTGGCAGCCAATGAGCAGAACTGACAAGGGAGGTTGGGGACACACACTATCAAGGTGAGGACTTGCATTTATGCCTGAACCGGAGTCACGACCAAGAAAAGCTGGACAGCATTCCTTTCAGTCATAGACTTCACCTGATGACTGGCTGACTCCTTTGAAGTCAGTTAGGCTTAATGCTAATGCTGAGGAATTAGAGGCTTAAAGAAGAAATGTGTTTCTTGATGACTTTCTTTTCCCCAGATATAATCTTGTCCATCAACATTATCAGATGAGTTGGCTGAGCTCCCTAGGGTGCTTTGTCATGGCACAGGTCAATTCATCAGCACAGAAAATATAACCCTGCTGTCCTGAAGAAATTTTCAACAGCCTGCGGCATTTCCGATAGAGAATGACTTAATAATTTCCTGCATATATTGAAGCCTGGCTCAGTAAGAGAAGACGTATTCTTATCAGTGAGCCCATTCTCAAGAGATGGGGAGAGATGACAGTAATGAGAACACATTGATGCTGCGTGGGCTCAGGTCTCACTGACAAAATAGTTTTCATTGTCTCAGGCATTTGCCTGAGAGAGGGTTAAGGAAGTAATTGGCATCGCTGTCAAGAGGATAAGTGACTTTCCTTGTTTCATATTGTCAAACCTTTGAGAGAACCTAATTTGCCTTCTGACATGGGAAGGACAGTGGATGATAGAGAGAACTGACCTTTATACAGTATCTTTTAAAAGTTACTAAAAGGCACCGAGAAAGCTGAGGGTTTGGTGAAGCCCTCTGGATTCACATTAAAGGTGCCCTCTGGCATTTCTGGAGCCTTCTCTCCAGTCCCCCATCAAATCCTCAAACACGAGGATATCCTAAGCAATCAGAGCATGAGCCCTGGAGACACATTCCCTTCCTCTGATTTCCTTTTCCAAATGACATGGAATAGTCTATTAAAATGATATCTGACACTGCCACCTTCTCTCCTTTACTCAAGGGTTGGCAAACTTTTTTGTAAAGAGCCAGAGAGTAAACATTTTAGACTTTGCAGGCTATAGGGTTTCTGTCACAGCTACTCAATTTGACTGTTGCAGTGAGAAAACAGCCATAGGTACTACATAAAGGAAGGGGAGTAGCTGTATTCAGTAAGACTTTATTTAGGGACACTCCAATTTAAATTTCAAATCATTCTCATGTGTCCTGAAATATCATTCTCCTTTTGATTGTTTTAAATCATTTCAAAATGCAAAATCACTCTTAGCCCATGGTCTATGCAAAAATGGGCAGCAGCCTGGATTTGATCCCTGCTCTAGTTCAGAGCCATTCGGTGGGACTTTCTGTGATGGTGGGAAGTTGTATGTTGGCGCAGTCCAACAATGGAGACACTAGCTCCATGAGACTGTTGAAGCTTGGCTAGTGTGACAGAAGAACTTAATTTTTCATTTCATTTACTTTTAATTAGTTCAAATTTGAGCTGCCACCTGTGGCTCTCGGCTAACATGTTGGACATAATCTTTCATATTTACTTGAAAAAAACTTTCCTATCTCTCCCCTATGTTAAAAGAAACAAAAAAATAATTCTTCTACTTACTGTCTGAGTTATATAGTTGGTGCTCCTTCTGGGGAGATCAAAGTTGATGTCTTGCTTTTAATTACATAGTGAACTCCGGTGGTTATGTGATAATCTAGTAGCAAGTTGGATATACAAGCCTCACTGTCTCAGTATTATCATCACTTTTTTGCCCTGGAGGCTACTCGTAGTTTCTGCGATGCACCGTTCCTCATCCACTCCCTGCCATTCTTGAATTCTCCTGATTTTCTGGACTTGCCATAAAATTAACATAAATGAAGCAGAGATATGGCCCATTCAGACTCTACCATCCAATGAAAATAATAGCGAAATCATATAGCCGGTGTTTAACTTGTGCTGTGATGTCTTTGGATTTACCTTGAAAACATTCTTTAGGGAACAGGTAACAAACTGTGCTTGGTGTTTAACAGTTTCCCAAGGTCCCCTTGTAGAGATAAATTTGCATCCATCTGACATTGATTCATGTAGCCAGATGGCAAAGGACAGAGTTGGATCACTTAATGTGTGACCTACTTACTGGTCCAACAGTCTGCGGTTTAATACTAAATAAAAGTATTGAGCCTGTGAGTTAAAAAATGCGGTTTGGTTTGTTGGTTATCTTACAGGCAAAATGAATGGTCTGTATGCTGGATGCCTTGGTTCCAACAAGCAAGGAGATAAGTGGGAAAGTATTTCTCAAGGCCTGGGATAAGATGTGTGGTAGTGTCATTGCCCACACGGTGAGGGGTTGACAAAAGTCACTGAGAAACAGGAGTGCACATTTAGGCACCTAAATATCAAGGTATCAATAGTAGACAATTGTGATGACCTTATGACATGGTCAGAAGTGTCCCAGGGTATTTAAAATGTGCAATTTTCTCAGGGGCCCTTCTGAATAATCTAAAAGAGGTAGTAGAGACTAAATGAATTCTGAGTAAAAAGCCTTCCTGCCTTGAGCCTGCTCTATGTTAGAAAAAGGGTACAAATCAAAGAGACATGAACGGAACCAGAGCATCCCACAGAAACAAAGATGCAGTTAGGCCATGTGTCCCCACATCGGACATAATGGGTTCAACATGGCCTTAAGCATTTCAAAGCACATATTCATATTTCAGTATGATATAAAACTGGGTAAAGTGTATTAATTACTTAGGAAGCATAATACCATATCAGAAAATATTAAAGAGACTTCTCTATTCTCCTGGTTCACTTCTTAATTTTATTGCAACAGATCAGAGGTAGCAGTATCATTTCATCAGTCAATCTTGGAATTCAGAGGGTTTTCCCAATTGGGGTTCTCAATGCCATTTCTGAGAGTGTGTTTGAGGAGATGCAGGGCCATTGCTTAAGAAACTGAGCAGAGACCCATGTTTGACTGTCTGTTAATTTTCTGGCTAGTGGAAACTCTGATGTTGGTGGAAAGATTGGCTTTGTGTCCTAAAGCTCTTCTTATCTTTGATATCCTCATCCTTTAATCCTCACACTGTCTTTAGGCATTACTATAGAATTAGTGAAAATAAATGCCCAGAATCCCACCCCTAGTTCTTTGGTAAATTGATCTCCAAATTGCTCAGGTCCTAAATTTACTCTGACCATTTTAGGCCCCTGCTCCTAACAACCGGAGGCCAGCCTATTCCCAGTGTGAGGTTCCTGGTTACCTTCCTGTTCACTCTGAATCTCTGGCATCTAGCACAAGGCCTAACATACGGAGACACTCAATAAATACTTGTTGAATGAATGAATGGCTCTATGAACTTTATTGCTTCCCAAGTTTAAAAAAATCTATCACTTCTATCTATCTATCTATCTATCTATCATCTATCTATCATCTATCAATCTATCTATCTATCTATCTATCATCTATCTATCTATCTATCTATCTATCTATCTATCTATCTATCTATCTATCTATCTATCATCTATCCTAACTTTCTATTGCCCAAATATTAGGCAAAATATATTGTATCTATATGTATGTATATGCCAAATGCTTGGGGGCAACAACAAAAAAGGGATGTGGATCCTCTATGGAGATGAGACAGGCAGTAAACAAATAACCTCATGAATAGGACATTTGAGAGTGAAAAGCCACAAGTAAATCAGAGAAAGGAGATAGGGTCTATTCAGTACTCAGAAAGTCTCCATGTGCAGATAGTATTTGAACAGAGAACAGAAGAGAAGAAACCAGTCACAGGGCAATCTGGAGGAACGGTGGCCTGGCAGCAGAAAGCAAAGGCACAGTCTTGTTGGCAGGCACAGAGTAGCTGGAGCATGGTGCACAAGATGGGCTGGCAGGCGGGAGAGGACCCAAGGGCCATGTAGAAACCTGCCGAGAAGTAGGACTTGGCTCTATGTCTTCTGATAAGCCTGCGGAAGGTTTAAGCAAGCCAGTGGTTTGATCACAATGAGTTTATTTTCCACTTTCTATATGTAATTATGGTGAATCATTTCAACATAAGGAAAAATATTAAAGATGCTGACATATGAAAATATCCCATCTGTCAAAATTGTGATTAATCCACCAAATCCACCTACTCACTTTCCTCTTCTTTTTTAAAAAAAAACATGTTTCTTAAATTTTGAGTAGAAGGTAAAATATTCATAAAATGAAGCAGTAAACACCCACTGACCAATTTACAAAACACCAGGCTTCAAGTTCCCATTATGACTCTCCTTGGTGCCATCTTCTGCCTGATTCCTCAAAGGAAATGGCAGTGTTCATTTTTTGGTTATCATTCCCACACTTAAAAAATAATGGTTTGCCTTCACCAGTGTGGCTCAGTTGGCTGGAGGTCATCTGCAAAGTGAAAAATGTCCAGTTCTATTCCTGGTCAGATCACATGCCTGGGTTGCAGTTTGATGCCTGGCCAGGGCACATGCAAGAGGCAACCCATTGGTGTTTCTCTCTCACTTCAATGTTTCCCTCCTTCTCTTTCTCCTTCCCTTCCCCTCTCTCTAAAAATAAATAAATAAAAACATTTTAAGAAGCAATAGTTTATTATGCTTGTATTCCTAAATGATATATCGACCCACTTTGCAGGCTTTTAAACTTACAGAATTTGAATCATACTATATGTGATTCTACTGCTGAAATTTAACCCTGTGTTATATTTATTTAGCTATTTATTTAGTTCCTGTAACATTCTTTTGTGTGTACATACTAAAGTTAATTCACTCTACTATTGAAATATAGCTAAGTTATTTCCTTTTTATTTTTTATTTTTGGCTGGTATAAAGAGTATTGCTATGAACATTCTGGTACAACTTTCCAGATGCACAAATGCAAGAATTTCTCTACGGAGTTTTAACCTTGGCAAGAAATATCTGGTCCTAGGGAACATCTTCAACTTTACTAGATAATGTTAAGTTGTTCTCCAGAGTGTTTATACCGATTTACACTTCCACCAGCAGTTCACAATTGTCCAAGATGCATCATACACTTCCCAATCACTTGATATAATCAGACTTAGAAATTTTGCAATTCTGATGATGTACAATAATATAACATTATGGTTTGAATGTGCATTTCCTTGATTACTAAGGAAGTTGAAACCATTTATGTTATTGACCATTTGTGCTTCTCTATATAAGAAGCACCTACTTAAGTTGTTACATATTTTTCTATTGTTTGTCTTTTTCTTAATCTGCAGGAATTTTATGTATTTTAAAATACTATTTTTTGGTAAGTTATATGTGTAGCAGTTATGTCTTTTCATTTTCTTTAAAGTGTTTTTTGATAAACACAGTATCTTTTTAGACCAAATTATCCATATTTCCTTTCATGTTTTATTTTTTTAATATTGATAAAGAAACCCTTCGCTTTCCCAAATCCACAAAAGTACTCTACATTATTGCTTAAAGATTTATAATTTTATACTTCGCTTTTAAGTCTTTTAAAATTTTAGAGAGAGGGAAAGGGAGAGAAAAAAAGACAGTAAAAAACATCGATGTGAGAGAGAAACATTGATGGGTTGCCTCTTGTGCGAGCCCCACCCCGGGACCAAACCTATGATCTAGGCATGTGTCCTGATGGGAAAACCAACCCAAGACTTTTTGCTTGGCGTAACGATGCCCTACCAACCGAACCACACTGGCAAGGGCTCTCATTTAAGTCTTGGAACCACTTGGACTTGATTTGTGTATATCGTGTGAAGTAGAGATCCACTTCAATTTTTTTTTGTATTGATAACCAATAGTTCTGGCAATATTTATCAAAAAGCTTCAGTTTCTCCATTAATTTCTGGAGAAATTTTATTATAAATCAAGTTTCCACATGTGCATGCATTTCTTTATGAACCACCTATTTGTGCCAATGTCCAATTTACCAATATTCTACCAATATCTTAATTATTATATTTTCATGATGATTCTTTTTTAAAAAGATTTTATTTATTTATTTTTAGACAGAGGGGAAGGAAGGGAGAAAGAGAGAGAGAGAAACAGCAATGTAGGGGTGCCTCCCACGTGGCCCCCACTAAGGACCTGGCCCACAACCCAGGCATGTGCCCTGATTGGGAATTAATTGAACTGACAACCCCTTGGTTCCCAGCCTGCACTCAATCCACTGAGCTACACCAGCCAGGGCTCATGATGATTCTTTATATGTGATGTCTTTATACTCTGTTCTACCTCAGGAGTATCTCAGCAATTGGTGGGCTTCTGCTTCTCTACATAAGTATGGAATCAGCTTGTCAAATTCTACAAATGTTGAGGGTTTTGGGGCATTGCATTTAATCTCTAGATCAATTTGGGAAAACTTAATTTTACGCTACTGGCTCTTCTAATTCATCAGCACATTATAATAGACCTTCATTGATATTTTTCAATAGAATGTTATCTGTTTTACCATAATCTTCAATATATATTGTTAAAGTTTTTATTGTATATAGTATATCTGCTATGATATTATAAACTTTAAAGATATGCTACCTGCCTATTGCTTATTTATAGAAATGCAGTTAATTTTTGTACTGATTTCTATTTTTAAATTCTTTTATTGTTCAATTACAGTTGTCTGTATTTTCTCAATTTTTGTGTTGATTACATATTTAGTAAATTTGTTAAGCTCTTCTTCATTAAAATAATTTCATTGAAAATCTTTTTGAATATATACCATTTGAAAACTATATTTTTCTTTACTTAATAGCTAAATATTGTAACTTTTTTTCTGTTCGTTAGATAGGAGGGAATAATAGTGGGCATTTTGTTAATGGGAATTTTTTAATTATAAGGTTTTCTTCTTTTTTAAGATTTTATTTATTTATTTATTTATTTATTTATTTTTAGAGAGAGGGTAAGGGAGAGAGAAAGAAAAGGAGAAAAACATCAATGTGTGGTTGCCTGTTGCATGCTCCAACTGGAGACCCAGCCCACAATCCAAGCATGTGCCCTGACTGGGAATCAAACCAGTGACCCTTTGGTTCAAAGGCTGGCACTCAACCCACTGAGCCACACTGGCCAGGGCTAATTATAAGGTTTTCCTTAGAGTTGCCTTTGTTTTGCTATACACAAACAGATAAACACATGTGTACATACATGTATATATACACATTAGTAAATTTTCTAATTGTGTTGTCTTACCCAAGTCTTCTATACCTGGCTGATATTTTTTGGAGGAATCTATTTTATGTATTGATTACTGAATAAGTGTGAATATATTCTATGAGAGCAGTAGAATAAGTATTGTCAATATGAGTATTTTTGCTTTATATATTGTGATAGTACATTATTATATGCACATAAATTTAAAATTGTTATATCCTCTTCGAGAACTGAACATCATATCATTACATAGCAGCCCTCTTTCTTTTGGCTTTAGAGTCTATTTATCTGATATGAACATAGCTAAAGCAGATTTATTTTGGTGATTATTTGCATAGCATATTTTTTCTTTTCCTTTTCTAAATTCTTATGCTTCAGACATGCCCTTATTAAGTGGCACATGGCTGAATTTTGTAATAAGGCAATCTTTGTTATTTACAAATAAAAACTTTTTCAGTGTGTTTTTAGTTTTCATACTAATGGATTTATTTTTCATCTTATTTTGTGTCTTATTTTTTTCTTGCTTTCTCTTGGATTACTGTTTCCAGTCTCATATTTTCCCCTCTGAAACATATGAAGTTTTATACTCTTTTTATTATTTTAGTAGCACTAAATTATTTCAAAATTTTTCATCCTAGGGTAATCAATATCTTTACCCTCTTCCTGAGTGACACAAGGACTTAAAACACTTTAATACTAAAAATCTCTTCTTGAATGATATGATATTGTTTTATATTTTAGTTCTATTTTAACCCCATAAAACATTATTATTATTTCATGCAGTCAATGCTCATTTAGCTATATGTATCTATTTCTGATTTTCTTTGGTCTTTGTTTAGACTTCCTCTGACTAGCATGTAGCTTTATAATTCCTTTAGTGAAGATCTGTTGGTGACAAACATTCAGCCCTCCCTGCTGCAACACCTCCCCCCACCACTACCACCAATATCCTTTGTCATTCTGGGCTGAGCTGCCTGCTGCAACACCCTCCCCACCCCGCCACTACCAATGTCCTTTGTCATTCTGGGCCCAGCTGAAAATGTTTTTATTGCTTTCAGTTGTAGGTGATACTTTCTCTGGGTATAAAACTCTAGATTGGCAAATACATTCTTTCACTACATTGAAGATATTATCTCATTGTCTTTTTGCTTCTATTGTTATTTCTGAGAAATCAATTTTCTATTTAATTGTCATTTCTCTAAAAGTAATGTCTCTTTAGTTGCTCTTAAGATACTTGCTTTGTCATTGGTCTTCTGAAATTTCCATATGATGTATCTAGATATGGAATTGTTTAAAACATATCTTGCTTAGAATTTCTAAGTCTATACATTGGTGTCTTTCATAAATTCTGACACATCTCTTCAAATACTCTCCTGTCCCCACTCTCACTCACCTCCTCTTCTCACTCTGTCCTCCATGTCTCTTAATCTCTACACCATTTTCCCCCAACTCTTTGATACTCTGCTGTATTCTGGATAATATTATAGGACTCTTTTTAAAATTTAATAATTCTCTCTATATGGCTAAAATGAGACACTGAATTTTAAATGTAAGTATATTTTTATTTATAGAAAATCAATTTCTTTTCAAATATACTTTACCACTTTTTAAAATCAATTTCTCTTTATTCATATTGTCAATCTTGAAAGTACTTAACATCATTTTTCATAATTTCAAAATATTAACTTTATATAGGGCTTATTCTGCTGTCTTTTGTTTCTCCTGAATTTCACTCAGAGACATTTTTATACTAGTTGTAATTGCTTTGATGAAGTGATATCTCTTGGAACTTTAACTGTAGTGATAGTTTAAAGGCTGGTTGAATATGTACTCTTTCATAGACTAACTGATGAATTATGCCAGGAGCCTAGAGGATTTCCAGGCTGAGAAACATTTAAACTAAATCCTGAGTTTGTTGGGTGGTGTGAATTCAGGCTTTGAACTCACATAAAGGACAGCTTGTGATCATAAATTCTCAGGAAGAATTTTTTCTTCCTCTACTCAACAGCAAGTTTTGAGACCAACAGATTTCTTGGAGTTCCTTGAGAAATGGGTTTATTTTTAAATGCATACATGTTGAAGTTTTGTGGCCCTTTGCAGTCCCAGATTTATGTAGGGGTCTTTTATTAGACTCCTCACTTTGGCTTCATTTCCTGTTTTCTCACTATGCACACATGATAAAAAAAATCTAAGCTCCATGTGAACTTGGTAGATACTTTCAAGGTGAAAGACAGCTTTACATTTCTGTCTGCCTCTCCGGGTACCTGCTTTCATGTCAACCTTGTCCTTTGAGCATTCCTTCATTTTGTTTCCATTTATTGACACACTTAAACATATTTTCAAAGTTACAGAGAATTTTTTATTAGAAACTCAGGTCTCTCCAGTTTGTTTTTTGATGTTTTTGTATCTTAGATCATGTCAGCAAGAGATGTAGGTTTTCATATAGCTGACTGAAATAGGTAATATTAGGATTGCTTCAGAATTGGTCATTCTACTAAAACCCAATCAAGTTTGAAGGCTCATTAACAGAAATGTGATAATATCAAGGAACCATGATGGCTCCTCTGAGCCTGAAATTGATATTTTTTTAAAGCTAGAAATAAAAAGAGGGCAATTAAAAGAATTAGATTCAGATGAACAGTTAGAGAAAAGCTTAAAATTTCAAGCAATCTCCCATTTAAAACTAACTTGTAGCAGTAATGGAGTCCTTTACTTTAAAATTAAGAAATTTTTGATCACCCAGATAATATATGAATACATTATTTCCAGAAACCATGGAAACACATGAAGGCTAAAGAACCCTATGACTACCTCCCCGATCCTAACCCCTCCCTAAAGTAAACCAATGGTTAAAAAACCCAGAACTTCTTTATTTATTCTTATTTATATTCATATCCATGTACAAAAACAGACAAAGCATAGAATTTGTTTTGAATTTTAGAAAAAATATGTAGGTGGCATGGTATTTTGCATGAATAACATGTTTTTGAGGTTTACTCTCTTAATAGTCTAGATGTGCGATTCTCCATTTTATAATCTTGACGACTTGGCTTCACTCTCTTCAGACTTCCAGATTTTTCCATAGAGAAGCCAGACCCCATTCTGACTTTCCATTTGTGACCTGTAATTTTCTTTCTTGAAATATTTAGGAATTATGCTTTGTTTAGTGTTCCCAAATGTCTTGGCTTTGGGCCTTACCGTGGCTCATTTTTCTCTTGGTGCTGGGCTATCAGTCTGGCCCTTTGGCCTGGTATCAAATGCTCTTCAGCTGTGAAAAGATTTACTATCATGTATTTTTGACATATGGTTTTCTCTTTCTGGTGTTCCTCTCAGTTGGGATTCAGTGCTCTGGGCACTTATCTTTCTCCTTTATTTTTTCTGCAAAATCAGATCCACTTCCCTTCTGCCTTCCAATTATATACTGATGTTCTCTATACAGTTACCTCCTCTTTGTACTCATTGACTCTTTTGTTCTTCTCTTATTTTATGAGAAACCATTTAAATATCACTTTAGGAGTGTGCCCCACAGAAATTACAGGACTCCTTAAGGATATTTGTAGACAGTTTATATAAATATATATTCTCTATTTTATGGTCTATGTTTTACATTATACACAATTCTATGTAGATATATTATATGCCCATATATTTTATATATTTAAAGATGAACATATTACAGTGAGAGAGAGATTACTGCTGCTATAGAGAAAAACTGTTGACATTTAAATTTAAATTGCATCCAGTGCCTCATGAAATTCTTTTCAATTCTGTGTTTTCAATTGCCTTATAATTAGCAGATAGTTTTTTAATATTCAAACAGTCATAGGTAATTTGTTTGTATTGGTTGCACTGTAATTCACTAATACAGAATACGTTGGGAGAAGAGGGGGTTGGGGGTGGGGCTGAGAGGACCAGGTCAGAGGGCTGGAGACTCAGTATCGGGCCTGGCCCTACACCACCTGTAAGTGGATCTCTCTGGCCTCTTTCCACATGTGCGAAATGAAGGCGTCAGCTTGGCATATTTTAAAACCCTTTGCATCTCTTATTGTCTATGTAATTAAAAAAAAAATCTCTATCTTAGTTTGCCCAGGTTGGTAATAGCTCTTTTATCCCATGTTTGATGATTATAAATTTAACCTGCTCCTGGCCCATCAACACATTTGTGTGTGACTAATGCAAACAGCAGACCATGGCACTACTCCGAACACGAAATGTCAGAGGTCCAGGGGGAAAATCTTCTAGCGAGTAAGGGAGAATAAATCTGGGAAAATGCCATTCCTGGACACTGAAAGTAATGAAAACAAAACCCTCAGGGTTATGGAATCAATTTTTCAATTGATATGCTTTCCTACCCCCTTTACTTATGTATAAATTAATAGCAGCTGAAAACAAAGGAACACAGAGGAAAGACTGGAACAAACAATGTGATAGAACGGAAATTGCATTTCCCTGCCTTCTGCACCACAGAGAAGGAAGGCATGTGATTTGAAATCCAAGAGGACTGAACTAATATAATGGACAAAATACTCGACTGGCTGGTGTGGAGACAGCTGTGCAACAAGACACTGGGGCATGTGCTTGCTTGGGGGTCTGTTTGCTGGTGTCATGGTATAAGGTTGTGCCTAATAATATTTACATGTGTTTTGCCAAAAAAATTAATGGATTAACAAATTTAAGAGACAGGTAATGTTCATGGTACAAAAATCAAAGAGTACAAAGGTCTTTTCAGGGGTGTTTATCCCCTCCCTATGAGGCAGACCAGGAAACCAGGACAAGTGGAGTAGGGAAACTGAGCCAGAGGGCGGACCAAACTGGCTGAACAGTTTACAGCCAGATACAGGAGGTGTTACCTCCTGAGAGATAACATCCAGGCCTCAGCTGTCTTTCAGCTCCAGGCCCAGAAAAAGAGCAAAATCAGGTGGGTAACACCAGGACCAGCTGCAATGACCGATGACCCACTGCCCTGGCACTACCAATCAATGGAGACCACAACTGTGATAGGGCACACCTGGAAAACTCATGCATAGCCAGCTGAAACCCTCCCCTAAAACCTCCCCTAAGATTCTCACCTACAAGGGAGAGATAAAAGCCTCAAGTAAAGGACCCAGCACACACTCTCCCTCTCAGGAGCAGCCCATGCCATTCCCTTTGCCTCTTCTTTTCTCTCTTCTTCCGCCACAGGCACACAGCTCCTAAACTCTAAGGGACCCCATGTGACTTAGAACCCGGGGAGCAATGGGCAGCAGCAGCTCATCCCATGCTAACCCCTGAACCTGTTCCCATGGCCCCTTTCCTCTGACTTCCCAGTGAGCTAAAGCAGCCCAGACTAGGCTCTCTTGTTGCTTCTTCTTCTTCTTCTTTTTTTAGATTTATTTATTTTTAGAGAGGAGGGAAGAGAGGGAGAAAGAGGAGAGAAACACTGATGTGAGGGAGAAACGTTGATTGGTTGCCTCCTGTATGTGCCCTGAGCTGGACTGAACCCACTTCTAGGCATGTGCCCCGAATGGGAAGACACCCAACCAACTGAGTCACACCAGTCAGGGCTTCTGCTGCTTCCTCTATGCTAAGCCCTTGCTTATCTGACTGTCCCCAGCTTTGATAAACATACCCTCACAGTCCCCTGGACTCGTGTTGTAAAATCTTTCCTACACGAAGAACCCACACACTACCGGCTAGCCCTAGGAAGGTCGGCTCAGAGCCAGGTCCCTTCTCTGGTAACATCTATATTGCATTCTAATAGTTTTACTAACAATAAACTTTAGATATACATTTTAAGGCAAGTATCATGGATGGATTGATGGATGGATGGACAGACAGAGGGAAGTAGTGCTACTTTCAAACCCACTGCTGTTTTTTTAAAAAAACTAACCGATTTTCCACTCTGTTTGAAAAGTGAGTACTATAATTCCAAGATTAGAAATCTAGGTGATAAACTATTTCTCAGTATGTAATCTTTATGTTTTCTAACTCACTTAGCTTTCATTTTTAGATAGAATGTTGCTAAAGGCCTAGATCCTCCACAAAACAGTGGCAGTGACAGCCACTCTAGGTGTCTTTACTCGTCATCTTGGGCCCTTGTAAAATTTCACCCAGCAGCATTTCTCACATTTTAGTTTGCCAGTAAGACTTAAAAATGGAGGACTCGTAGAGATGTAAATGACCGTGATTAAATGGACTGACATGCCCCAAATACATTTACGCACAAAGTTTAAAGGAGAAGAAAAAAATGTCTAAAATGCCCAGCTGAGCTCCAGTTCCGACGGTCACATCAGGGCAGAGAGAGGACTTGCAGGTCACACCGAGCTTTGCTGACTCTGCATGCAGGGGCGCACATTTCACCCGCAAATACTTCTGTAGGCTAAATCTGTGGAAATACCACCAGCAAAGTGCTGCCGAGAGCCAGTCCAATTCATTTGTCTGTTAGGAATATTTTATTTTAGAACTGGTCTTAGCAGAAGCATATCCTGAGCCTTTACATATAAAACAGACCTAAAAAAAACACACCCAAATTCTGGTTATAGCTCAGCAGAATTGAGCATAAATTTCACCCATGAAACAGCAAATGTTTCTTTTCCTTAAAATGTGAGTTTAAAGGTTTTGATAAAACCTTTGATAGAAAAATTATAAGAGAAAACAGGAAAAGGCTGGTGAGTGTGCCTTTTGTTCCCTGTGACCCAACCTTTACAAAACTGTTTGTTATTCATCTCATTACAAACATCTTTCTGTCACAGCAGGTGTTGGGTCAGGAGAGGACACGGTGTCCAGGAAACCTGCAATCAGGTTAGAAAACTCCCTGGTGACCCATTCCCTTTCAATAGACTCTCAGTGGCTGGCACTGCCTACCACAGACAGCCCTGAGCTGCCTGTCCCCGAAAGAGTTGTCATTTAAGCCACAGCAGAAACACTTCCCCAGACCACTCTCCCTGGAGGTGTTGGAGCTGCATTTCCAATGACAGAAAGGGAAGTCGTCCTAGCCTTTCTAATTATTAAAGGAAATAGAAAATTTCCTTAGAGTTGCTTCAAAATTCCACTTCCTCCAGGACTGATTTTAAAAGTTTCTTGCATGAATCACTCTCTTTGGGTAAAAGTTCAATCTTTCAAGGATACCCTTCCCAGTTTTAGCTGCCCCAAACGGTGGCCCAGTCGATTATGGACCTCAGTGTGTCTTCAAAGCGGGAGGAGAGAAGGCAGCAGGCTAAGACCTCCAAGGCTTCCTTCTATATCCTCACATGTCTCTGCTATGAAGTGGCTGCTGGCCATTTGAGGTGACTGAATTGCAGCCACTGCTTGAGTGCCTGGTCTGGTCCTCTTGACCAGAGGGAGCTTCTTTGTCTTGTTCTTAGGTTTCCACCAGTCCCCCCAGCACCCACCATTCCCCATCCCTGTGGCACACAGGCACTTTCTTGTCCTTCTAAGACTCACATGATATGGGGAGCCATGAGCCCTGTTCAGAAGCCTCCAGATTTTGGCCTGAAGAGTAGAAGCAGAGAGATGCATGCAAATCTCACTTCATGCTCTGTTCTCTCTGCCCTTCTTCCCACGTTTCCTGGATTGGCTGAAGGGGCTTCCCTCTTCCTCTATGGCCATATTCTGGGTTCTCTCATTGCCGAGTGTATATAGTAAACCTCTAGCCTCTCAGGCCTGGCTGATATGGTAAAAGAAGCAAAAGGAATTTGGAGAAATCCCTTCCTCTCTTGAAATCACTATGTTTCAAGATTTCTGCCTCATTAATAAGGATCTTCTCCCTTAGGGAGTTCCATGCTTTTCTTCCCTGGAGTGGTGACTCAGCCTGGGGGCACTGGGGAAGGAAGGAGGGTACTTTTAAAGGGAAAAGAAAACATTCCCTTTTATTATGTGCAAAACCGTTTTACAGCTGGACGAGGCAGAGTGACATCTAATTACCGGATAATAAACATGGAGGCCTCTTAGCTGATAGATGCTTTAGTGTAGTGGCCACGCAGACTGCATTCCTGGATCAACTCTGAAGTTCATGATGCATGTTGTATGAGTATTACTATTAATGTACTAAATATAAATGGCAAGAGAAAACAGACTAACATTTACACAGTGTCTAGGGAAACCCTTCATTGTTGATAGTTTATGCTGCATGCTCATTAAGATATTGTTCTTCCACCGAACATTGATTCATCACAGGAAAACCCAACTCTGCCAACCATTAACAGTGAAAACCATCTTTCCCTACTCTTCAATGGCAATCATTTTATATAGTAATCTCATCATGACCTAGACAGGACCATAAATGAGAAGTACTCATTAATCTCTTCTCACATGGATTTCTCGTTATTCCCTGTGTCCCCCATTACTATTCCAGATTCTAGCTCCCCTTCAAGTCTAAATGTTTGAAGAGCCTATTCCTCACCTCCTGTTTATTCCACTCTTACCTGGCTCCTACTCCTACCCCTCCACTGACGCGTCACTAATACCAAGGGCACCGATGACCTTCTGGTCACCAAAGTCAAAGGACACTTTTCTGCATCGCTCAGTTGCTGTAGACACTATGGGTCACTCCCTTTATATTGGTGATTTTTTTTTCTTTTGGCTTTTCTGGAATTTCTGGTTTTCCTCCCACCTCACAGGTTGACCCTTTTCTATCTCTTTAAGACTTTTAAGCCTTTATCAGGTCTCTTAAAATTAAGAATTATCTGGAAATAAGTCCTGAGATTTTCCTCATTTTCCCTCTATATGCCAACCATTTTATCTATCCTATGCTTAACTTCAACCTAGAGTCATAATTTTCAAAATTTTGGGCATGTAAGTTACACCTGAAGAAAGAGTAAAAACTTCTCATCATTTAAGTCTTTTTACTTATAGAAATTTCTTCTAGAATCGCTCTCGTACTGGCCTCATACAGTGCAGTGTGATGAAAGGCATCATAAACCAACAGGATTTTAGTCAAAGGCAAGAAGTGGTGTGGTGTCAATTGGAAGTAAAAGACTTGGGAAACCGAGTGCTGTCCCTTATTCACTGCATGACCCTACAAGTCACTTTAACTTCCTATCCTGGGTTTCAGATGGTAGAGGCCACAGATGTGACTTAATTGTACTTTTTATAAAAGGTAAAATGTGAATTCTGCCAAATGGCATTTCATTTCCAACGTCCGACCACCTCCCTTACTCATTTGGAAGTAGTATAAAAGGGCAAAATTGGGAAGAAATGTTTCCTGCAGAGAATAAAACTTAATCTGAAAACTGTTATTGACCCCTGTATTTTTCTATTTCTATTTCATTTATTGTCACTTAAAACATTTAGTGTTACCTTAATATTAGCTGAGGGTAGTATTAATAGTGGGAGGGGTATTATGTTACAGCTGAAGCAATTCTCAGGTAGGAATTGCTGAGTGGGTTAGAAAAATGTTGTCCATGCTAGGTTTTGTTTTGGGGGACTTTCCTTTGCCTCTGAAATATTTTACACACAGGTCCTGAGAGTTCATAGGAGAGCAAGGCAAACCTTTCTTGTGCAGGAAACATGAAATAAAAGGTTTTTAAAAGGTAAAACATCACTTTTCAACATAAAGTTTTGTTTAGTTTATGAAAGATGAGATGCTTTCAACTATGGTAAGCTGCAATAGGAACTCTGCATCAATATTAGGGAAACCCTATGCCATAAAACAGTAAAGTTTGTGCTAATAAATACTTAATAGGTGGCTCTCCTAGGGCAGAAAAGAGCCTCATGTACAGTGTTTGCTGATTGCTGTGGTGTAAATATCCCCAGGATGGCCAGTTTCCAGCCCCCAGAGTGATCAGTCGCACGAAGGAAGGGTGAGGAAGAGGCACACGGCAGCACTCCGTTCCAGTGGCCATGCAGACGCAATAGTCATGGACGACTGGGAGCCCAGGCAATAGAGAAATGTCTGAGATAATCAGCAGGGGTGAGTTTTGAGTATTGGTATCTTTGTTTTTAATATAATTTGTTCAATTGTAAATTTATATAATTTACTTTTTAATAATGGCTATGTCAAACTACTGGGTCACGGAATCCCTGAAAGATATTAAAAAATGAGTTCCTGTGAGACAGTATGATCAGCTGCTGCTCACCATTGGTTTCTCCTCAAAGAATAAAAACATTAATATTAAAATTTGCTTAAGTAATATTTAATTACATTTGAGTTTTCAAAGGTGAACACTTTGCTGCAGGTGTTTTTATACTTGCTAATTTTCTAGAACTCTATGTTATCTATCAATAGGTAAATCAAAAGCAGTGATTAAAATAATCATATGCTAGATCTATAGATGATAGTTTTCTGTAAATTTGTGTAAACTAGATGTGAGATGTATATATCTCCTCATCTAAGAAATTAAAAAAAAAGAAAAAGATATTTGCTTATTGAATGACATGTTTTATAGACTGAATTGTGTCCCATCAAAATTCATATGTTGAAGATCCTAATCTGACAGAACTTGCGTCCTTATAAGGAGAGGAAGGGACACCAGAGCTTTCTCTCTCTCTCTGTGTCAAGTGCGGGTCAAGGTCATGTGAGGACACAGCAAGCCTAGGGGAGCGGCCTCTCAGAAACCTACCCTGCTGGCATCCTGATCTTCGACTTCAGCCTACAGAACTGTGAGAAAATAATTATCTGTTCTTTAGACTACCCAGTCTGAGATATTTAGCTATGGCAACCAAGGAGACTAACATAATATGGAAATAATAAAATTACATGCAATTCCGCAGCAGTAACATGCTACTCGACCTCAGGCTTTATCACTGCTGTCAGGAGAAGTTCCTTCCTGTCTGCTTCTCTGCTTGATAAGCTTCTGCTCAACTCTGTAGGTCAAGGGTCCCCACCTCTCAGAAGCTCTCCTTGGTTTAACCAAAAATGTGTCAGCCCGTCTTCCCCCGCAAATGGCTCTATTATAACGATGATTACAGTGTTTTGTTCCAACACAAATTCTTTTTAGAAAGGTAAATTATACATGAGAAATTGAGATTCAGCATACTACCTACCTTTGCTGCCACTAGCCACAGGTGGTAATTTACACTTAAATTTAAATAAAATGAAAATTGAGTTCCTCTGTTGCGTCAGCCCCATTTCGAATACTTAAAACCACCTGTGGCTAGTGGCTGCTGCATCGGACCTGCAGACATGGGACAATTCCCTCTGTGCAGTAAGTTCTGCTGAACAGAACTGCACTAGACTGTGGGCAGTTTGAGGTAAGGGGGAAGCCTGTTTTGGGTTTTTTTTTTTTTTTTTGCATAGTTTTGTTTCTTAAGCTCCTAGCCTTGTGTCTACTATACAGTAGGCATTCAATAAGTACTAGTTAAATTAATAAAAGAAAAAAACACTATTTACCTAGTTGTAGCCACTTAAAGCATTCATGGTTCCTGGAGACCACAGAAATAAACACACATATGCAAATTTATTTTTATTATCAACCAGTAAAAAACTAAAAATGAGCAATTTTCATTTTCCCTGGGATGAGAACACCAACATCCATCATTAAATATAATTATAGACTTCATCTCTCAGGTGTTAATACCACAATCTATAGTTGTTAATTCAGAAGCATAATATCGATTCTAATTTATTTTTCTAGGTCATCTCTGCTCTGTTGTTCTGTAAGTGACCCTATGGACTCATTAAATCTTGCAGCATGATATTTATGCAACCCTACTTAATGAGTCCTCCAACACCTTGAATTCTCTGGATCTCATACCTATTATTTTAGTGGCAAAAGTCTGAGTTTAATTAATCGTATTCTTCATGGACTCACAGGAGGTCATAAAAAGGTCACCCAGTCTTACACAACTCTCCGCGGGCAGACGGCCTCTTTGCTGCACACTTAAAGATCTCCAAGTGAACACATTATCCTCTGGGGATTGATGCCAGAGCCCCTCGCTGGCTTCCACGTGGATAACAAAATCTGCAGACGCTCAAGTCCCTTATAGAAAATAGCATAGTATTTGCACATCCTCCCATATGTTTAAGTCATCTCTAGATGACTTAAGATACCTAATGCAAGGTAAATGCTTTGTAAACAACTGTTAAATATATATTCCTTAGGGAATAATGACAAGAAAAAAGTCTGTACCGTCTGTACCCCTTCACTACAGATGCAACTATCATAGGTCTAACTACACAGCACACATCAGCAACATTAACTTTTTGTCGTCCTAATATTTTCAATCAGCGCTTTGTTGAATCCTCAGATGCGGAAACCACAGATACAAAGGGCCGACTGTGTTTAGGTATTTAGATATTCCTACTCTCAGAAATCTTTCTTGATTAGATCTTTCATAGCGTAGCCCAAAGCAGATGCCCTCACTCAGACTGCAGGACAGGGTCATCTGTCACACGCTCTGGAGAAGCCCCTTCCTGTGCTATGACTGAGATTTAATACAATCTAAAAGGAGACATTGCTCTTTCAATATGTTCCTTTAGATTTAGTAACCTCAGGGGTAAATATGGAGGCCAAGTAAGTAATATTTAAATGAATAAACAAAAATCATAAAAACAATTGCTTAACAACAACAAAAAGAAAACAGACCCTGTGTACCCAGAGCACACCCTAACACCTTTCTTATATAATTCAGTCCACAAGTGGGAGAAGCGGATTTTAGTTGACAAGGATGCAGTTCCAGGGCTGGGGGAAGAGAAGGATTTAAGAGAGGAGTATAGAGAGAGGAGGGCGGGAAGAGGATCTCAAGAGAAGCAAACCCATTTCGTCTGCCTTGAACTCAGCACTCACGTGTAAAAGCTGGGTGGCATGTGGGTGGAGAGGAAGGGAGGGAGGAGAAACGGCAAGATGGGGAGGGGGCGAGGGTGTCTCTTAGTCCTGATGCTTTAGAGCAGCCATGGACGGGGAAGGTTACATCAAAAGCCTTTCCACCCATGTGTGTGGGCTGCCCCAGGGCTCAGTCGCCCTCTCTGCTTGGCTGAGCTCTCCCACGGCCGGCCATGGACACAGAAATCAGCTGCTTCTCAGTGACAGGAGCTGCCGGCTGCCAGTAATAGCTTCCTAGAGGTAGGTTCTGTCTTCACAGGGCTGGAGATTTCCCAACATCTAGCCCTGGGAGACGTTCTTTCTCCAAGACATTTGTTAGAAAACAAAGGGTTTGGAGAAGCTTGAACATCTTGCCTACGATGTTTAATTCCTCTTGCTCTTGTGACCAGCTTTGGGGCTAAGTCCCTGGCAAGATTTGATGGAGATATTACAGAGGCTTGGCTATGCCGCCAGCAAATAAAGCAGCATTTGGTACGTGGGACTGGAGTCTATCCCTTGTCACCACTCAAAGAGAGCTGATTCCTTCACCGGAGAGGCTGGTGTTCTCTCCATTTTATAGATGAGAATACTGAGGCCCGGAGGGTGTACCCTTAGGGCTTACCTACCCCTGAAACGTGAGACAGATATCACACCCCTGACATGTAAAGTATATAATTACGGTCTCAGGTGTTTACTAAGGAAGATGAAGGACACAATACAGGGGCCCCCAAGGTTTGGCACTTCTCTTTTTTACCTTAGTAAAGTTCATTAACCTTTGGAGCCTCCACTTCCTCAAGTGCATAATGTTAAGAATAAGATAATAAATACACTGTGATGTGATTTGCTTTGAAGATGTTTCACAATGTAGTAGGAGCGCTCGCTACGTTAGTTGTTATTGTTTTCATTGTTTAAGTGTCAGGGAAAATAATTTTTAAATGCCTTTCTCCGGACTTGAATTGCTCTTTACTATTTTAAAGCATGCGGGGACTGTGTTTTGTTCTTTCGTGCTCCGTACTGAAGTTGGCAGAGCCTAGAATAAGCAGACACTTCAATATACTTGGCATTAATGTATAATTGCCAGTGCTCCAGCGTCAGTGTTTTTAGAAATTGGTCATTCTATAGCTCTTTCTATGAAGATTTATACAGACACAAAATGAGCAAACACCGTTTTTTGTTAGTTTTTAATCTTGCTTTGTAGTGATTAGTATGTATTTAAAAAATAGAAGTTGCCCAGGTCAAAAAGGTGACTAGCCGGCTTAGCTCCACCTATTAATCTCTAGCTGATAACAATGAGGTTCGCACATCGAAACTGTGAAAATTCAAGTATTTATGTGATGAGTATTTTTGGGATCAATCTTACAGTAAAAAAAGAAAATCTTTTTTTTTTTTTGACAAATATGTGATGTCTTCTAACTCATTCATTTTTTTAATTTAAAAATTTTGAAAACATTTTTTGCTATTCAGCTACAATTGTCCCACCTTTTCCCCCTTGCTCACCCAACCCCGTCCTCCCCCACCCCCACAGTCACCTCACTGTCTGTGCCCAGGATCCTCTCTTCATGCTCCTGGCTCACCCCTTCCTCTTCTTCCTCCCTTCCCCCCTCCCTCCTCCCCTCTGGTCACTGTCAGTTTGTTCTTTATTTCCAAGTCTCTGGTTCTGTTTTGCTCATTTGTCTGTTTTGTTTTTAGCTATAGTCCCTCCATGTAGGGACTGGAATACACATTTGAGGAAATATTAAACTTGGTACAAAATGTACTTTTCATATACTGCTATGAAACAAGAACTCTTTGTTCTTTTTCAAAGATAAAACACTGTTTTTCTTTCTGTTTTTGAAATAAGGCCTATTTTTCCACAGAAAGTGGGAAATTGGTTTATTTTTATATTGCCTTTTCTACATGGGAAGCTAAAGGGACCAAACTATGTGATTGAAGATTTTTTTAATATCCAGGTATTGTGAGAATATCTATCTCTTTTGAAAATAAATGTTTTTGCTAAGCAAGGAAACTCAGTTGCCATTCTGAAGGAAATACAAGTTGTGAACCAGCCATCACAGGCCTGAGAGAGCAGAGGACAAAAATCTAACATTTATATCCCTATTGCATTTATTTCAAAAAACAATGCCCAACTCCTGTGTCCTGAGCTCCACCGTCATTTACCTCCTCAGAGAGAATTTAATATTCTACCTATACAGTAGATGTTTCGCAATAACTTTAAAAAATACCAAGACAGTTACCAGTGCAACAACAAAATCCAATGATGCTTATAACTGATGATTTAAGAGAAAGCCTAAATATTTATAGCCAAGTGAAGAAGGCATTTTCAAGGTCTCGCTGATGCCTTCCTGAAGAGATGGGCATCACTCGCCTGCCCTCTACCCCAGCTTCCGACGTGGGCTTGATCACAAGGTGCCCAGGGAGCAAATGAACTGGGGGGTGTGGACAGAATTCAGCTATGGCTTTGCTCCCTAATGACACTCTCTGCTTCTCTCTTACCATTGGCATAGTCAGAAGTAGACAATAAAATGATATCAAAGGGTCAGGCTCATGATTAGACAAAAAAATTAAACACAGTAAAGCACCATAAAGGCAGATTAAAGCCTGATCTTCCAGCCGAAAGGTAGACGTGCACTAGGTCCTTGCCGGGCAGATGTGGTCCATGGAAATGCAGTGGCAAGGGCATCCGCTGGGAGCCAGGCAGAAATGCAGACCTCAGTGCCCACCAGGCCTCCTGAATCTGACTCTGCATTTTCATTGGATCGCTGGATAATTCATGTCATCATTAAAGTGTGAAAAATCATTGTTTGTGGCAATTGATGCAGAGAAAGAGGAAGAGCTTACACCTGTTCCTGAGTAAAATTGCTGTTTTCACTAATTCTTTGACATACTTCTAAACTGCACTGCTTCACAGATCAACAAGTGCTTAGAGACAAAAACATTGTTACCCTCACTATAAAACCCTAGTTTCAATACCTCAGAACAGAAGTTTGCTTTTTTATGATCACAGTAATGCCTCTTCTCTCTCAAGATGCACGCCCATTAGAATGGATTGGGCCAGTTCTTATTAGGAAGAGAAATACGACAGGTTTCATGATGTGTCTCCTCTAGCGAGTTAAAGTCCTCTCTAAGTTTCTAGTTTCATTTTGCTTCAACCCGCAGGCATGGGCACAAGCATCCCCATTAGTTAGGTATTTTCAAGAGCTCTCAATTGCAGAGAATCAAGAAATTCTGAGCTATCTTCTTAACTCAAAATACCATGTGGGAATACAGTGATTTCAGTTTAATTTTTTAAAAGGAGGGTGGCATACATTGAGTGGAATGGGTCAGGAAGACTCAGGAAGACTCCCTGAAAGCTAATTTAGCCCCACTGGATTTTAAGATAATAAGATTGTGGAAAACCAGTGCTGTGAGAGGTAGAAACTTAATGTCTCAAATGTGGAAATAATCATGTGAGTGTAAGAGAGAAAGACCAAGGTCAAAAGGGAAGCCAGTTTTGTAAATTGAGAAGCAAAGAGAAGAAAGACGAAGAAGATAATACATAAGAATGGAATTTATGTTGGAAAGAGAGAGAACAATGATGAAGAAATAAATGCCAGAGGAAGGCAGGTAGAGGTGTGAAGAGCATCGTGGGTGTGGCTGGGAACTGGAGCAGGAAAACGATGGGACTGTGGAGAAAGGGAGGGTGAAGAACGAAGGAGCAAGTCCACGATGCCTGTACATGGGATGGCCACAGGCCACCCTTCTCTCAGAAGCGACCCCTCCCATCCAGTCCTACCTGGCCGGAAGGACGGTGGTCACCACTTGAGAGCTTGAGGGTTGGGGGGAGTAAAGTTGGGGGAAACAGAGGGATCCTCATGGCAAGTTTCCGACAAGAATGAGGAGGAACCGTCCCCCTGTGTGAAGAAAAAGGGAGGCTGTCATTTTGGTGGCATTGAAATTGATCTCTAAGTCACCTGTTGTTGCAAATGATTTAACTGGGAGTTTTCTTGGAGTGCCATCTGAATGGAGATTCGAAACCTCCAGCTCCTTTATCTGGTCCAACACTCCACACCACACATGCAAGGGAACTGGCAACTGAACCCTCCTTGGTTCTTCCCTGCTCTCTGCAGGGATTAGATGTTAAAGATGGTCACAGCTATTACTTTTGAGAAATTCTCCACAAAATTCTACCACTGTCAAGAAACCCGAGAAAAAATCGTACTGAATTGCTGATAGCAGTTAACAGCGCAGCCCCATGAGTCTGGGCTCAATGGCTGTGCTTTTTTCTCTCAAAGACAGAGAACTATTTCTTTTTCACAGACAAAGTTCATTTTGTTAGCCCTCTATGTAAGTCATTAGTCCAAAGTGTATGTATTAAGCACCAACTCTGTGCCAGGAATGGTTCTCGGGTGCCCAGAACTCAAGAGCATCACTGAACAAAACAGCCAAAGCCTCTACCTTCATAGAGATTACATTCTACCGGGGAAGTACCCACACTTAAGGAAGAAGTGAATGACCTAACAAGAGAAGAGAGTAAATGCTGTGAAGCCAGAAAATAGGACTGAATAAAGAGGAGAGGAGATGCCAGGGATGGGAGAGTGGTGGAGGGGGTTGCGAATTTAAGTGAATTGGTCACTGACAGCCTCTTGGAGAAGTTGCATTTGAGCAAAGACCTGAAAGGCAGGAGGGAGTTGTCCACACAGACACTTGGGACGTGAGCACTGTGGTCAGAGGCAACGGTCCACACAACAGCCCACGGTGGGAATGTCTTGGCTTGTTGGGGCCCAGCAAGTAACCTAGCGGCAGGGCTGGAGCAGAGAGTCGGTCAAGGAGGAAACAGAGAGGGTGCAGCAGAGTGAGATCAGAATATGATGGACCTTGTAGACTTTTACTCTGAGAGAGCTGGGAACCGTGGAAGGGTCTGGAACAGAGGAGTGAGCCGAGTTATGTTCCAAAAGGATGACTCTGGCTGCTGTGTTGGGACTAGATTGTGAGTGGGGACACGTGGAAGCAGGGGCACCAGTTAGGAGGCTATTTAGAAATCCAGGTGACAGATGGCGGTGGCTTTGGCTAGGGTGGGTGTGCTGGAGTTGGCACTTTCACAATTATAAAGATGTGTCAAATGGTTCATAATAATTTGCAAGTTTCAGGTTTTTTGGTTTCATCTGAAAGAAAGACACAATACTAAGAATTGTGACACCTCATTATCTGTTTCCCAAAACAGAAAAACTGTTGTTGTTTTTTTTTTTTTGTAAGGATATGAAAGATTCATGCCCTGGCTGGTGTAGCTCAGTGGATTGAGTGCGGGCTGGGAACCAGAGGGTCCTGGTTCGATTCCCTGTCAGGGCACATGCCTGGGTTGCGGGCCGGGTCCCTGGTGAGGGCCATGTGAGAGGCAACCATACATTGCTGTTTCTCTCTCTCTCTGTCTCCTTCCTTTCCCCTCTCTCTAAAATAAATAAAATCTTAAAAAAAAAAAGAATATGAAAGATTCAAAGAAAAGCGGGAGGTAGAAAAACTGAAGCTAGAACATAATGTATTTCGTGTTCTCTATACGTCACTGAAAACATGTGCATGCTGCCGGCTCTCATGCCCATGAATCACCGTACACTAGTGTGATTAGCTAGAGCAAAGCCCATTTTGATGCTGACCTGATTAAACACACTAGGCTTTCCTTCAATTGTGTACAGTTGATTGTGTGGTGTATATGTGTGTGTGTGTGTGTGTGCGTGTGAAGGCCACAGAGGGTAAATGATGAAGAATCCATCCAAACCATCAGAAACATCATGAACAGTTCACTCTTCTATCACAAATCTTGATAAGACTCTGAAATATGAAAACATTATTTGAACTTTGGTTTCAGCTACAAATTCCAAGACCTCTTTGTTCAAATTCAAAGACTATTCTCAACCAACGACTACAGTAAGTGCAGAAGACCTGTGTCAACTGGTTTTTGTTGACAGCAAATGGATAAGCAGGACTCTGAGCAGTAGATTTGTTAAATTAATTTGGCTTTAGGCATAATATATGGAAAATAAAGAAGGTGAATTTTGCTCTTAAAACAGTTTTCCTAGTTGGGACTGAAACTTTCTTCAATGTTTTTATTTTTTTCAGCCCAGTGGTCCCGCATTTTTCAATAGCCTCTTCTCTGTGTCCGCATACTGCTTCTTTAAATATTTCAAAGCACCCAACACACTTCCGCTTTAGGATTCTACAGGCAAATATTTTTCTCAGTTTGAGTTGGGCCATTCTATCTCTCCCTTACAATGTTGAAAGCCATAGTAAAATCAGGTAATGGTTTCTTTAGCTCAATTAAACTTCTACATTTTATGCTTTAAAAACTGTTTAGGGTTAGAGTATGTGTGTTGGACTATTTTCATTATCCTTGTCATACAAAGCAGGACTTTAAAGACAAATGAGAGATATTGGGAAGAAAATAGCTAATTAGTATTGGCAAAATGACAGGTACATACAAAAAAGTCCTGGTGTACGTCACAGAGTGGGACATTCTGAAATGAACTTTCACATTGTGGCTGGCTAAATGTGGTCTCCTACCAAACACGGACCGGCTGGACAGGAGTTCTTGGCCCATGTGGAAATGAAAAGGTTTGGGTGGAGGCATGCTGTCCAATGGCTGTCCTGCTGCAGGATGAGAAAAATGTTGGGAACTTCAGCTGATCCTTCCACATCATAAGTGCATAGCTGACTGGAAGGTTAGAGAGTTACATTTTGAATAAATCTTCCTGTGTATCTTGCTCTAAATCATAGGTGGCAAACACAAGGCCCGTGGGCCGAATCCGGGCCCCCACCTTGTTTCACCCAGCCCGGCACCTTGTTTCTACCCAGCGGCAGTGCCGAGCTTGTTGCCCCTAGTTAAGGAGTAGTTACATGTATACAGTCCTGAAATTACATTCGGCCCTTTGAAGGTGACTGCGAGGCTGATGTGGCCCCCGCTGAAAATGAGTTTGACACCCCTGCTGTAAATCTAGCCAAACTCCTTCCCACATTAGAACTGTTATTTTTCAAAATTGGATTTTTAAATTTCTCTTGTTAATTTTTTTTATACTTGTTTTTTCACTTTTAAAGGAGTAGGTTGGTTACCAAAAGCTTGGGAACTTACACAGATTGTGATTGGGGCTCAGAACAGCTCAAAATAGTAGAAGAAACTAGGAATGTAAGAAGAGCTTCTTTCCTGTTTAGGTGGAGGATAGGGACACAGAACACATTACTACATTAGTTAAAGAAACGGATGAAGAGGAAGTAAATAATAAGATTTGACAATATGATAAAAGAAACTGATAAATGTGAGGAAATATAATGCCATGTAGTGTATACTTTTGCTGTAAGCAAAAAATTAGCCATTATTGTTTTCTATTTGGAGGAGGGACTCTATTCCCCTCAGCAAACTCTGGCAAAATTTGGCTTGCTTTCCTCTCTATGAGAAGGTTGCAACTATCTTTAATGTTACCCACTGTAGTGTCGACTCAGCTTCCTTGTCCAACATTCCTCGAGGGAACAGTTCATAAATCACTAAATGTCATAAAATCACTCGGTCTTCACATTTTTCTGACCGAATGGAACTGATTCAGTTACGGATGCTGTTGGTCAGGTTCATTTTCTTGAGTTGTTCCTCTTTCTATTATGTTTCTGCTTTTGTTGATTTCCCTCATAATCTCTGCCAAACCTCAAAGGCCATCTCAAAATTGAATGTGAAGAAGGGTTATTTCAAAGCCAATGCTACTCTGTTTCTGGTCCACATCCAACAGCTACAGGGGTGTGTTGACTGCTACGCTGGCCTGGCCTTTCATTTGCCGTCCTGTGCTTTGATCTTTCCCCACATGTCCTACACTTGATCTCACTGTTTTACTCCAGTATGTATTATCGTGCCTTCTCGTCATGGTCATTTCCCTTCATTAGCTGCCGTGTCCTACAACATTAATAGTCATTGTTCCAAAGCCCAACATTTTTAAGCTCTGAAGAACACTTCTCAATAAATGCTGTAGTTTGACATGGAACCAACAATCTTCAAGAGCAACCTTCAAATCCAGACACCGTAAGTTGGTCATAAGAACAACCTCATGGATGAAAAGCAAAGAGAAATCATATTGGTTGCTATTTACAATATAAAGATGAAGGCAGTATAATTACTAAAAATTCACAGAAACGGTTCAGATCCCTTTCCAAGAAGCCAAGAAAGAAATTTTAAAATTGCTGTAAATATGGTAGTAGCATACACTGTTAATTATCTACCCAACTGCTATCTATTTCTTTGATAAGAAAACAGTGAACTTCCAGTACCTGGTGACCATGGAACTGAGGAGAATCTAGACTCCCTTCACCCTTTTATGTGAGTCTTAATTACTCCAAACCATTCATAAAAATTATACTCTCCTACACATGACTGGATTAGGGAAGGGCATATGATACAACTCCAGCCAATGAGGAGAAGCCTACTGGGGAGACTCAGGAAGGTTTTCCCCATCCTATAAAGGATAAGGGCATTGCTTTCTCTGCCCTTGCATAGTTTTACGTGAGGTTGTGGTACACAGAGCTGAGACAGCTGTCTTGAGGCTACGGCATAGTGGACATTCTAAAAATGCCTGGATTTTGATGAGGCTGTTGAGCCACCAAACTAACAATTCCTCCAACTGCAATACCTCTGAACTTCCAGTAATGTGACTTACTGAATTTTATTTTTAAGCCAATTTTCATTGGTTTTTCAGTAAGGCTGTTGGTGAATAATAAATTATCTAGTAGTTCATAGTTCTTCTAATGTTCAGTTATATCCAATGCAAGTGTTTATAAAAGGTATTTCAATACCTGCTAAAGTTGTTTTGAATCATGTTAACCTAGAGCATAATATAAAATCTTTGTAGGGTTATTTATTGACAGTTGTGCAATTTGAACACATTTGTGATTGCATTTTATCTATGAGTAAAATTGTTGACATTTTTGGGACCAGAAAACAAAACAGCAAAATAAGACTCTGTAGGAATAACAACATTTTCAAGACAGATTTTTTTAGAAATGCAAAAACTGGCTAATGAGGAATCAACCATAAGCTAAGGATATTATGCCAGTGTACAGGTAACGACAAATTTGAATTCAGACAACATGGACTGAAAATGTATATATTTGAATATGTCACCTGGGACTGACTATTGTTAAGGTATTTCTTAATGTTCGGTTGAACCTAGATCTTTTGCTCAAAATATTTGAATATTTATAGAAGATCAGTCCTAAATGGAAAGCACAGTAATTTCTAAAATCATGTTAAAATTTATTCCACTTTACTAATGCATAATGAACAAGATGGTGGTTAAGAATATTTAAATTGTATGTTTATATGAAAATACATAAAAATAGCACCATATCTAAGTAATGATTAATTCTCAGATTTTCATTACTGCTTGAGAATCTATATCGCCCAATGTAAAACTTTAGGAATCAAAAATATTAAACAAATGTCATAGGTAATAAATATGAAAAGAGGAGCAGAAATAACTCCTAAATATATTTAGAATTAACCACAAGAAATCTATAAGAAGTAAATTAATGAATGGACTATAAAATGAAACAAAGTTAACACTTTTGAACTTTGCAAGCTTAGAAATACTTTCATGAAATACCAGTAACTTTTAAAGCAGATATTTTAAACTGCAGATCAAAGAGCAGCAAAAACGAAACGCACATTTTTCACAAACAGAAATATATTCCTTGACGAATCAAAATGGATGGAATGATCTAAAACTGAGATGCTGTCTGCCGACTTAACATTTCACTTAGAGATACTCACTTTGCTTAAAGGTAATATTCATAAAATATTGATTTTGACCCATATATAAATAGAGGTAACTCTAAAGTGGAGCCCCAATAAACTGTTATTATAGGGAAAAAAGACTTGTTTTTTTCTTCATTATGAGAATATTTTGCTAGACAAAAACCACGGTGATGTTGGTACAGGGCACCCTCTGCTGGATAGAGTCTGCCATTACACTATTACATCAGACATTTCAAGCTAAAAGCCTTAGCTAATCTCTCAATTCTATTATGGCCGGGGAGAAGGGCCAGAGTTCTTTAAAAATACTTATGCTTAATCCACACCACAGACCAATTAAACAAATCTCCAGAGTGGGGTTCCAGGTATTTGCAGTTTTTAAACCTCACCAGTTGATGATAAAGGCTTATTGAGTATCGCTATAAAGATTTTGAACCATCATTGAGAAAGATACCTAAATTTAACATGTGAGATATAATGAGCTTGTGGGCAAAGTATATGAACTAGGGCGGTCTTAGTCTAATTGAATGGAAAGAAAATGAAATTATTGTGTGTTATTATTCAGTTCAGTTTACCTTGGGCTTTTCGTCCAGGATCTGCTGACGTATCTCCTTGTGTTTCTCTACGAGTTTTTCTTGCCGTTTACTTTGTGCCTCTTCTAACTGTAAGAAAGTTACAAAGGAAATCACTATCATCTAATGTTCAAGTGAATGTTTCCAGGAAAAATTACAAGCTGTTCAGACCTGTGGCGAGCATTTCATTGTTTCATGCCCTGGCCAGGCACTGCCCTTACAGGTACTGGAACTGCGAAGTGTTGAAGCTGGGTCACAGGGACACAGGAATGAGGGCGGGTGATCGACAGATGTACGGTTCTTATATTTTTGATAATATTTGAAAATTTCCATAGTAATTTTTTTTAATTTGAAAAAAATGTAGTGGGCTCTGGAGGTTGTCACTTTTTCTACCACTGATGACAATTAATGCTATTTTGGGGAAACCTCCATTCACATCATGTTTCTGGGTTCCTGACTTCAATGTAATTCTTGACATCTATCTTTCAGTGAGCCTTTTCTGATACAGGTTTGCAATTAAACTTGCAGAAACATTGATTATGGAGTGTCTGCACTGTGAAGCAGCTCTTCTCGTTGGTGGTGGTAAACTGATGCAACAAGGCATGTTGTTTTCCTCTGGAGGCTCACAGTGTGCTCGTCAACCATTCACACAGGGTTTGCAAAGGAGATAGGGACTAACTGATAAAATGGAACAGCAGGCACAAAATGGAGTCACTTCCGCTAAGCCCCACGAAGGCTTGATATTTAACCTAACTGCAATTTTAGCCTCTTCCATGAACGAAATTTTAAACCAGTCTGGAATGTCAACCTTAGTAGGGTCATCTGCCTGGTAAAACCCCAGCCTTCCCTTAAGTGAAGGTGACCTTGCCTGTCATAATCCACTCTTTAATCTCCTTTTCCCACCCTCTCCCTGCCTGTGAAACCTTCTGCTTCATACTGCTCCGCAGAGCAACTTCCTGTTTATGAGATGGGATGCTGCCAGGTTCACGGACCCCTTTCCTGAATCAGACCTTTAAATTTACAGAGTTAAACTTTTGATCTTTAACAACCAACGTACCCTCTTGATGTACTGCACCACTTCCTGAATGTATGACCGGATCATCTCTGTCTTTTCCCTAAAAGAAAATAAATAAATCATTGCATGGACACATCCGGCATCGAGAAACACGAGGGTCTCGGACTCCCAAGTGAAAGTGTACAGAACTCTGAACATCCTTCTTACTGCAACCAGGCAGGTACAGCGCCCAGCTCTGGACAAAGGTCAGGTTCCACCCAAGGGCGAAGTCCATTTCCACGAAGTGCTGGGAAGGCTGCCTGACATTATTAGAAGTGAGTATTTAGCCTTTTTCCCGAGGGACACTCTTTATTCAGTCTTTATCTACAAGGTCCTTTTCCAAACTGCTCTTTAAGTTTTGGGTTGCAAACCTCACAAAAGGGATCTTTTGAAAGGTAATTAGAGGAGAAATTTCACAGGTCTTTACGGTTGAGAACCTATTATTCTGTTACAGGATAAAATAACCCCCAGGTACAAGGGAGGGAGAAGGGCTCTTTCTTCTTACTCTTCCATCTGGCTTTTGTCTTTGGATTTCGCTTCTGTTATCTTCTCCTGCCTCTTTTTATCCATTTTCTTCTTTAATTCCTTCTTCTCTCTGAAGTCAAAATGGAAGTAAATGGGGGAAAAAGGCAAATCAAATGGCAGTCTGTGTTTAATACATTTATATACACAAGCTCATTGTGATGAGAATGGAGGCTTACTTCTCACAGATTTCTTTGAGCTTCTTTAACTGGTTGTTCTGACATTCCTCAGCAACATCCGTCAGTTTCTGAATAAGCTGGGGAGAGAAAACGCCAGTTTGCTGTTTTAGATCATCACAGACAAAGCACCCTGCCCCTTTGCTCCCCCAAAACAATACTCTCTGTAGTTAGAAAATCTCTCATTGACATTTAACAATAGTTAGAATTGCCAGATATCTATCATAGGCAATGAGGACATAATTTAAAACCACCATATTATCCTAGTTTTAATGAAATTCTTCTTTTTATCTCTTTTTCCTTACACAGGGCTCCTTAGGTTACTGTGCTAGGCATGGCAGCTTGGCCAGCGCAAAAATAATAGTGAGGACGCAGGTTCCAATCCCCACTTTATGGCTTATCAGAAGTATGCTTTTGGTCATGAAAACCTACATTTTCCAAAATTATTAATGCCTTTATCTTTTGGAGGTACTGTGCAGCTTAAAGTAAAATGAGCACAATACAAATGTGAGCATGATACAAATTGTGAATTACAATTTTGGTTTCCAGCTATCATTTATTGTTTAAGTGCTTCATGGATGATAAGAGTTACCCATCTTAGAAACTGGTGGTTTGTCCTTGTGTGGGTGACTTCCAAAGAACATCAGAAATTCTCTTCCGTGCTACCACAGAATTTTTAATATATCACCATGAAAGCAATTTTTTGCATCTATTTTCTCATCAAACCAAGCTTCGAGAGGGCAGCAACTGTGCTTTCCTATCCTCAGTGCACTGCACAATTCCTAGCATTCAGCAGCGGCTCCAAAAATGCTTGTCAATTATGTGAGGGTCGGTTTGCCTTCCAAACCCTTCTCTTTGCTGATTCCATATAAAGACCACACACAACCTTCTGCCATTGTTTGGGGACAGTAGCAACCAGACTCAGCCCTTCTCACTGGACACCAGATGGACGGTGTGGGGTCCCTGGGAAAGGCCCCACTGCTGGTCCCCAGAGACGGAGATTCTCAGATACAGCAGGGTGAGCGGGCCGGTTTCATATGCAATGTGGCTACCACAGTGGCTGGGCAATATAATCATTATGCCAACAAACTTTCACTGATAATATATTAAATGTATTAACTTATTCACTTCTAATAACTGCCCTAGAAAGTTGGTGCTGGTATCTTCCTTTTATACACGACAATTCTGTGATACCTGGGGCTCAAGTTCCCAGTGTAGGGACACAGAAGTAGTGAGCCATGGAGCTGGGTGCAACCCAGGCAGTCAGGCCTGTGGCCTTCACCACTTCCCCTGCCGCCTGATCACAATACCTGATATCAAATTACCCTCCAAGACCACTGCAATCAAAACAGCCTGTAATGGCATAAGAACAGGCGTATAGGTCGATGGAAAAGAACAGAGAGCCCAGAAATAAACCCATGCCTAAGGGTCAATTAATATTTGACAAAGGAGGCAAAAGCATACAATGAGGTAAAGACATGGTCTTCGGTAAATGGTGTTGGGAAAACTGGACTGGTACATGCAAAAAAATGAAACTAGACCACAAACTTACACCATACAGAAGAATAAACACAAAATTGATAAAAGACTTAAATGTAAGTCATGAAATCATAAAAGTCCTAGAAGAAAACACAGGCAGTACAATTCAGATATCTTGCGTAGCACTATTTTTGCCAATGTAACTCCTGAGCCAAGGGAAACAAAGGGAGAAATAAACAATTGGGACTCCATCAAATTAAAAAGTTCTGCACAGCTTCTCATTATGATTTTAGAATTTAAAAGACCCCTTCTTATCCAGGAAAATAAAAGAAGCTGAGAGAGAAATTCTCTGACGGGACTGCAATTTAAAAAATCCACAGTAAGCTAACATGAAGATGAAGTTTGATGCATTCGTCTGTGGGGTGGATTAAATCTGAGCAAACATGCACGGGGGCGTGGGCCAGCAGAAAACCTCTGTGATTATTCAAAGGGCATTGACTGATCCTGACTGTCACAATTTTAGAAATCATGAAATATTACAGTGTTGTAGTGCCATTTACCAAGTTGTTTAGCCATTAAGTTCAGTGTGCAAAGACTCAGGAACCTCCCTTGGGTATTCCTGCAACGCCGCTATTCTAGCTGAGGATACAAACTCAGCACCTTTCCTTCCCCAGGGACTTTCTCCTTTTCCATTCTCCCTAAGGTGTTGCAGGGTGTTATCCAGGGATCCCCAACCATGGTTGCAACTGTGGGCAATTCTCAAAAGTTCAGATTCCAGGGCCTGTTCCTAGGTGTGTGGACTCCAAATGTCTAGGAGCAGGGCCCAGGAATCAGTATTATTATCTATTATATATATGGTATATATTATTATTATTATTTTATCTGGATTCTTGAGAAAGATGGAAACAATTTAGAAGAAGCCCTCTCCTGTAGACCGAATGTCTGCGTCCCCCACCCACAGGTTCATATATTGAAATCCTAACTCCCAATATGATGGGCGTTGGGAGATGGGAAGTGATTCGGTCACAGAGGGGAAGCCCTCATGAATGGGCTCTGTGCCCTTACAAAAGAGGCCCAACAGAGCTCCCAGCCCCTCAGCCATATGAGGACACAGCGAGAAGACACCCATGCATGAACCAGGACGTGGGCTCTCACGAGACATCAGATTCGCAGGTGCCTTAATCTTGGACATTCAGCTTCAGAACAGTGAGAAACAATCATTTGTTTGTTAACCACTCAGTCTACGGTGATGTGTTATGGCAGCCCAAACTAAGACACCCTTCTCAAGTCCTCCCTTCTCTGCCTCAAAAGATCTTCGGAACTCGATGTGCATTCTCTTCATTACCCCAAACTCAGCTTCCTCACGTGTGACACAGGGATAACGCTTCCCTCCAGGAGGGGCTCTGAAAGCTGAGAGAAAACATCTTAATAGACCACATCGTAGGTTCCTAACTTGGTCTCCTTACCCTTCCTCCCAAGAGAAAGGCTCTTGCCTGCATTTTCATCCTGTCTCCTCCCACCTATGGCAGGACTTACGCCACCATTTCACTTCCTCCTCTCAAACTTACTTCTGCACCAGGCACATTCCCTTTCCATAAAGACACATCTCCTTTCCTTATCCTCCAGAACCCTAAACGTTTTTGCTCCATCTTCGACCTTCCTTTCACTTCTGTCCCTAAAATGGAAGGCAGCTGCGATGCTCCACCCCCACTCTCCAACCCCACCCCCTCACTTCCATTCCGGCCTCTGGAACTCACCTCATTTTGTTTTAAGATTAAAATTAACTTGTCTGTTACTAAGTTTATTGGCTGTTTCTCAGGACTTAACTTTTATTATTCCAGACATTCAACACTATTCTTAGTTCACAGCATTCTTAGGATCTCATTAAATTTTTCATGGCACCCTTGGGCTAAAAGGAATAATTAGGTGCAAACAACTTAATAGTAATACTTTGCAAAGCATCCAACAGATGTTGCTCTGTTTTCTTTAAAAAAAAAATGTAAACTGCCCCACAATTCTGCTGTGAGTTCAACACACTGCTTAAGGCTGCCTTTGCACACATGTTTGGAGTCACGACTTTGTCCTCGTAAAAGCACGCCAGTTGCCAGACACTCTCATACTAAGCTCTCTTTCCTTAATTTATAGGATCTCCAGCAGTTACCATGGCCACTCCTTCTCTGACTCTTTTAGGGGTTTTAATTCATGTTAGCACCATCAAATGTCTTTGATCAAGACTAGCTGAAGATGGCTTACCAGTATTTATGCTTATGTGTATACATGCTTTATTATTGCTCCCACTACAACCTCTTTTTCCTAACAATTTTTGGAATCCCAGGTTCTACATAAAATAAACACTCAAAAATATTGTCAATGAAATCTTTCAAGTTTTAAAACCACACTGCCCTTGATGTTGGTGGTAGCTATGGAAGGTCATGTCCAAGCCACATGCTATCATATCGGAAACATTTTCAAAACTATATAATTTTCATATTCAACAAGCTCAGTTTTATTCCTTCAAGAGCAAATGCTTTCTTGTGAAATCCAGGTATCTTTTTTAATGTAGCTTTTGCATTCAACTGACAAAAATAGTGCTTCCCTAAAATCTTAAAGAAGATGCGTTTAGAAAAGAACACGTCTGTTTAACAGGACACCCGTGTAGAGGCTCTCCCACCATGCCGGGTTCCCCTGGCCTCCCCCTACTCTCACAGCAGACCCGCCCCCGTAACATTCGGCCCTTTCCAGACATTTTCAAAAGAGAATCACTCTTACTGAAACTCTGCTCTTACAGCATTTTCTGTTTTCATTTAAACTTCTTCTATTTAAGGTCTAGGAGACAGAAGGATTAAGATCATGACTGTTTAATAATATGCCACTATTGTCAAACTCACATTAAATTATCAATAGGATTATATATGTACATCAATCATTTATCTCTTGATTACCCTAAAAAGAGAGCGTGTAGGGTTCACCTACGGTTTTCTCTCCCCAACACTACTTTTTCCAGGAGGATCTTCCTCTGCTTTCTGAGAACGGCCTCTGTTTTCAATGTGATTCCCAAGGGAGCTGCCGTATTCTTTATTCCCACCCCTTCACAAAGTGGGATCAGTCATAGCCTGACTTTGGCCATAGCCGATTGGTCTAAAGTTACAAGTTTGGCCAATTGTATGACCCTAACCAGGCTTTCGCCAAGATTTCTCCAACCTGTCTTTGGAGAAAGAAAGCAACTTAGAAGGGATCAGTGTCTATATTTTCTGAAAAGGGGAAGCCTGAATGCTGCTTTGGAAAAGAATAATACTAATGATGAGAGGAAAAGAGAGCAACCTACAAGGAGAGAGAAGAGGAGGAGGAGACGGGAAGAAAGGGAAGGAGGGAGGGAAGGAGGAAGGGGGAGAGAGCGTGAGTGAGCTGCCAAGTGGTTTCTGGCACTCATCTCTCAATCTTTTCCTTTCCCCTGGTTCAGACAGTCGATTCTTTATCAGGTGATCTACTCTGTGTTTTTCTATATACACTCTTTTTGTCTAAGATAGTTCACTATGAGTTTCTGTCAATTGCAACCAAGAGAATCCTAACAAAAAAAAAAAAAAAACAGAAATAAAAAATTTAGTCCCCCTCAAATAAGATGGAGGAACCTCTGAGTTTTGTGCCCAGCATTCTATTGCATGAGATGTGAAAACAGGACAAAGGAAAGGAATTTTTTACACAATAATTAAAATGCTTTTTTTAACTAACTAAAGGATACACTCACTTTTGGTGTATTCATCAACAGACAGGCTCTACTCAAAGACCCCATCAATCACATGTTAGCTTAAAAAAAACTCACTGAAGATATAAAAGAAGAAAAAATTAGTTTAAAATTCTTAGGAAATAACACAAGAGGGTATGTGATAAACTGAACAACATTTAATTTTAACTTTTAATACGATTTTTTTCTGGCCCAAAGGAGTAGATGAATTTCAATAATTTTGCTTGTCTGTTTACCATTCATAACAACTCTCTGAGTTAAATGTTCCAAACCTTTTAAGGAAAGAAACAGGAAAGCCACAGGGGAATATAATTTCATGCTTGTTCTCAAATCCATGCTGAATTTCACTTGGTTTAGTCATTCGAGGGTGAGAGAATGGTTTTTGACAGAGGAGAAAAAATTCTTGACTCTAACTCAAAAGGGATAAAAAAATTCTGTTGACAGAATTGGCATCTTTGGAGTCTCTTCTAAGAAGGATAATTTTGGAAAGTGGGCAAAAAGTCAAGTATTGTATGTTCACACTTCAGATACAATTCAATCTTCCTTCTCATTCCCCCACTACAGAGAAGATAGCTCGTTTTTTTTCTTTTTTCCTTTTGCTAGTCAAAACACCCATTGTGAGTTTTGACCATAAATTGTTTTTCTTCTATAAAGAATTTATGATTCTTCTAAACTAAGTAATGACCTGTGCCATAGATTCTATGGACTGAATGCATTACTGACAATTTAAAAACAAGGTGGATTTATACTGGGGTGTATCCTGGCCATTCAAATTGGGAAATATCCATTCATTCATCAACCAATATTTACTGAGCACCTAGGCGGTAGCAGACACTGTGCTAGTGTGGATGGCCCACCTGTGAGCTGAGAGACAGGTCCTCCACCAGCTCTCTTCACTTTCGGGAGGAAGAGAACTTCTTAGACCAAAAGGGCAACTCTCTTGATCATTCTGTGAGATATCCTTTCATACCTATAAAAATTTTTAAATTTCTATAGCTAAACAAAATTTATAGCTTCTTATTTGCATGTAAATGTTTAAAGGATTCTGGAATGTTCCTTTTCTTGCTGGGCAAAGAAATAAAGTGGAGTTCTGACCAAGACTCCTAATCAATGTCAATAAATTGGCCCAGTGAGTGTATAACTTTAAAATTATTTTTCACTTTTAAATTATGCTAATGTAAATGTCAGCCTTTTAGCTTTCTGGGAAATATAAATGGATCAATTAACATACTCCCTTGAATGACATTTCTGGGATTCTTTTACGAGGCTATCAACAGGAAATATCTTCAAACATTTTTTAAAAAATCAAGAAATTTGATAAAGGGAGTTATAGTTGTTTTATCTCATTTAATCAGCCTAGATGATGCTTGGATTTTGCCAAATCAATTCCATGGGCCTTCTTTCCTTATCAGTAAAATACAGCATCTAAATTATCTCTAAAGTTCCTTGACAAGTTGCAAAATTATTCTATGGCTATAGGTGTTTTTAGGATTCAATAATGGTTTAAAATATCCTTAAAATAGCAAAAAGTAAGGATTTAAGGCCACAAAATATTTATTTTATTGATAAAAGTAACTTTTATATAAAGGTAACTTTTATAAAAGAAGTTTCACTGAAAATGATTCATTTATAGCTTTAGGTAAAAATTTACAGTAAAGCAAAGAATTATCCCTTTGTAAGTATAAATGCTAATGAAGGTACTTGCAACACTTATTGAAAAGTTGGTGTGGTGTCACAAATGGTGCAATTATGGAATTACTGATTAAAATAAAATGAGAAAATGTTTGTATCTGACCAAGTCATATGAGATCATTATATTTCATTAAATCAATTGAAGAAAACCCAAGCCACTAAAATGTTGGGATAAGGCTTCATAATTCTAAAAGGTGTCAAAGCTATTTAATTAAGAATGAATAAACAATCCAATAAAACAATGGGTAATGAACCCGAATAGATATTTCCCCAAAGAAAACATACATATGATCAATAGACGCATGAAAAGATGTTCAACGTCACTAATCATCAGAGAAATGCAAACGAAAACCACAATGAGAATTAGCTCACACCTGTCAGAATGGCTATCCTCAGCAAATCAACAAACAAGTGTTGGTGAGGATGTGGAGAAAGGGGAACCCTTTTGCGCTGTTGGCGGGGATGCAGATTGTTACAGCCATTATGGAAAGCAGTATGGAGATACCTCAAAAAACTAAAAATAGAACTGCCTTATGACCCAGTAATTCCACTTTTGGGAATTCATCCAAAGAAACCTAAAATACTAATTAGAAAGAACATAAGCACCCCTATGTTCATTGCAGCATTATTTACAATTGCCAAGATATGGAAGTAGGTCAAGTGTCCAGCAGCAGATGAGTGGATAAAACAACTATGGGACATTAACACAATGGGGTACTACTTGGCTGTAAAAAATACATTTTACCCTTTGCAGCAGCCTGGATGGACCTGGAGAACATTACGCTAAGTGAAATAAGCCAGTTAGAGAAAGACAAATACCATATGATTTCACTCATATGTGGAATCCAATGAACAAACTGAACTAACCAGCAAAATAAAGGCAGACTCATAGAAGGAGAGCAGGCTGACAGCTCTGGGTGTGGATGTAGGGGGTGGAGGGATCAAGCAAAAAGGGAAAAGGACTCATAGACATGGACAACCATATGGTGATTGTGGGGGCAGGGTGGTACACAGGGAATAAAAGGTAATGGAAAAATACAATATTAAAAAAGGGATGAATAAATAAATAAATAAATAAATATTATTCATCGCTCAGATATAGGAAAGTAGCAATAATATTCAAACTGGAGGTTTCAAAACAATTACCAAGGGAGTCCTGGCTAAAAGAGACATGATTTGTCCTGTGGCTTATAACTAAAATAGCAATAAATCATGGGCTTAATATTTCAACAGTCCATTTGGAAGCTAGACCCAGAGGAGCTGCCCATGAAGATAAATAACACAACATGCCAGCTACTTTTTTCTTTTTCTTTTTATGGGGAATTTAAAAAAAGATTTTATTTATTTAGTTTTAGAGAGGGGGAAGGAAGGGAGGAAGAGGGAGAGAAATGTTGATGTGTCAGAGATGTATCGATTGCCTCTTGCACATCCCCAACTGGGGACCTGGCCTGCAACCCAGGCATGTGCTCTGACTGGGAATTGAACTGATGACCCTTTGGTTTTCAGGCCAGCACTCAATCCAACTGAGCCACACCAGCCAGGGCTACTTTCTTTCTTAACGCAAAATATATCATTTCAGCATCCTTCACTTGCCAGATGAGATACGAGTGCTGTAATTCCAGAGGGCACAAACTAAATTATCTGACTTGTGGGTTCTATTTTGGAATTTTCCTTTCAGCAGAATCTGTTATGTTCCCTAAGCTTTTTTAAGTTGATGCAAGTTAAAACTTATTTTCTTAGCCTTTGGGGATGGTTCTGTTTACTGACCTTTCCCTCCTAATCATACCTAAATAGTCACCAATTAGCACATAAAAATATATTAAGATTTACATGGTGCATGCACACAAAAGAAAAACCTAACTTGAAATGTTTATTGCCTTAGCTGAAATCTGTAATCATTATTTTGAAAGGTCTGAGAGTTGCATCATTTCTGTATTCTATGATTTAAGGGAAACTAGCATTATAGTCAGAGAGGAACTTTACAGGCATTTTTCTATAGACTTTTCATTTTAGAAATGAGGATGCAGGCACTCAAGGGATAACATGTATTAGCTGAAGTTACATAACTAAAACTGGAAGTCATGTCTCCTCACTCTAAATCCTGTGCAAATTGTCCTTCGGTAAGGAATCATGACGATGTTCTAGGCACTGTGTTGTTTCCATGGATGTTTTTATTAAATCTCATATCCAGATGATGAGGGCTATATGTGGATTTTGCAAAAAAAAAAAAAAAAAAAAAAGGCCCCAATTCTCCGCCACTCTCTGTATCTACCTTCTTTGCAGGGTGACTTGCAGCTCCCCTACACAAAAAATAGCAACAATTTCCATATCTCTTGGATCTGGTCAAGTCTTATGACTTGTTTTGGCCAAAGAAGCAGAAAGAAACAAGACTTCTTCAGAGACCTTGCACTCTTCCACTTGCTCTCAACTGGATGTCTTTCTCAGTTCCACGTGAACAAGCCTAGACTAGCCTGTTGGATGGTGAGAGATGTGCATCAGTGATCTGTGTTGACACAGCTGATGGTCAGTCAGCCAACCTGCAGAAGCAGAGCCCCTAGGTAACTGGCATATGAACCAAAGATACATAAATGAGCCCAGCCAAGACCAGAAGAACCATCCAGTTGAGTCAAACTCCAATTGCTACACACAGAATCATGAGCTAAATAAACGGTCGCTGTTTTAAGCCAATAAATTTTAAGGTGTTTGCAACAGAGCTAACTGAAAAACGTGGGAATAAAGTGGGTCACAGTCCACAAACTGTACTCTTAACCACAAGCCCTTTGGCAGGGACCACATTTAGGCTTGGTCACACAGAACCCTCCACCGGTGTGAAGAGCACAGTAGACCTTCAATAATTTAAAAATGGGTGAGGAAATGATGATATAAGCATACCCTATACTCTCTAACTTGCCCAACTTCCTGAAATAATAAATGAGAAAATATAGTATAAACTCTATGGGTAAAGAGAATAGGAGGCAATGGATATGAATATGCAGTTTGTGGAAAAAAGAAATACAAATGGCCAATAAACATATATAAATATGCTTATTTTTGTTCATAACTAAAGCAATGGAATTTAAAATAATACCATTTCTAACTATATATATTATCATTTCTAACTATATGTTATATGCAACATATGCATATTATATAATATATAACATAATATGTGTATATAAATATATTCAAAAATATAATAGCTAGAAATATATGTATATGCATATACCTGTATGTATAGGGGTGAGCAAGAGTAGGTTTGCAGTTGTTTATATGGAAAATAATACAATAATCAATAAATAATAATACAAAAATTAACTGTTTTGTGTACTTACAACTGTAAACCTACTTTTGCCAATCTGTGCATATATATGTATATATAAATACACTTATTTTTACTCATAAAGCAATGGAATTTAATACCATTTCTAATGATATATATAAATACCATATCTAACTATGTAAGAAATGTATGTGTATATGTATCTATCTATATCTATCTATATCTATCTATATGTATCTATGTATCTATCTATATCTGTCTATACACACACACACATACACACACACACACACATATATATATGTGAAGTCTTTCCAGAAAAAATCTAGCCATTGTTAATATATCAAGAGTGGTTTGCATGACATCCATGTAACCTGGTAGCCAAGGAGAGTGGACTGGAATGTGCGTGTGTAAACAATGGGGACTTCACTGTACTAGTCAATGGGGATAGTATACGCCATTGAGTGAGCATGTGTACTGTGTGGCTGTCACATTCAAAATGACTGAGCAAATAGAGCAATGAATCTGCTCAAATTTTGCATTACACTTGAACATTCCTCCACGGAAACTGTTCAGATGATTCAGAGACCTCAGCTATGGGCAACTGGTGATTGGCAGCTTCATCACGACAATGTGTCCACTCATGCATCACGTCTCGTGCAGTCTTTTGGCAAATACTAAGTCACCCAGGTGACTCAACTCTCCTACAGCCCAGATATGGTGCCCTGTTACTCCTGGCTCTTCCCCAAACTAAAATCACCTTTGAAAGGGAAGAAATTTCAGACCATCAATGAGATTCAGGATAATCCGATGGGGCAGTGATGGCGACTGGGAGAACTGTATGAGGTCCCAAGGTGCCCACTTTGAAGGGGACTGAAGTGTTATTGTCCTATGTACTCTGTTTCTTGTTCCCTGTATCCCTTTCAGTAAATGCCTCTATTTTTCATATTACATGGCTGGATACCTTCTGGACAGATCTGTATATGCATATGTATAAATGTGTATATATGTAATGGTATATAAACATATACACACATATATACATGTATGTGAAAAGAAAAATATCCATTCCATTATGGTTATACAATGATGATCAGGGAAACTGACAAATAAGAACATATTTTGACAATTATTTCATTCCTTATTTCACCTCTAAATAATATTTCACCTCTAAATAATATTTTTGGTCATTTCTTCCTTGGCAGAGAATGTAAAACTTGGCAGGAAGCTATATCATTTACTTCTCAAGACAAATGAGCCTATGTTAAAGTCAGAATATTGGAAGAAGAGAGAGAACACGGCCACACCTATAGCAGAGACATGTACTAACACTACAATTACTCCCGGTTCGTATACTTCAGCTGGGAAACCAAGAAGGGAGAAAGTTCGAGGTTGGCCCCCAGACAGGCAGCAACAGCCAATGGTGCTGATAGAAGTAATCAAAAGGAAGATGAGGGGCCCCCACAGGCTGTAACAAGATGTCAAAAAACGCAATACACATTTATATTTGAACTCATGATCTCCTAGGCAATTTATGTATTATTAAAAAAAAAAAGAAAAGAAAGGCCAAAACAATGTTCTATGTATATCATCTCATTATTCCTTCTTACAGTTTAATGAAGTAAAAATTATTCTCATCCTTAATGCACAGATGAAGCAACACAGCTACTCAGTGGGGGAGCAGTGTCCAGAAATGATGAGATTTGGCACAAGACCTGCACACGTCACCATTCACATCCCGATGGGCCATCGATTTACACTGATCAGCACCCCCAAGAGCTTTCACTGTGGAACACCAGACTGGCAGGGCATTGGCGCACTCGGGTGGATGGGCACTGATATTGCTTTGGGCCCACAAATGATTGCTAGTGGGACAGGCAGAGGGATGTATAAGAAGAATACGAGCTACTAAAGTTGATGTGAAGGAAGAGAGAAATGAATGGGATTACAACATGTGGGAGACTTAAAATACAAGAGAGGAGAAATGGTGGGAAGCAAAGCCAAACAAAACAAGCCTCTCTGTAGAATAAAGAGCGTGGTGACTGTGAGAGAAAATGAGGAAATCTTTCCTTTTTTTTTTTTAATTTTTTTTAAAGATTTTATTTATTTTCAGAGAGAGGAGAAGGGAGAGAGAAAGAGCAATGTATGGTTGCCTCTCACATGGCCCTCATTGGGGACCTGGCCCGCAACCCAGGCATGTGCCCCGACTGGGAATTGAACCGGGACCCTCTGGTTCCCAGCCCGCGCTCAATCCACTGAGCTACACCAGCCGGGCAGGAAATCTTTTCTTGAAGCCACTAAGAAGAAGGAGGAAGTGAGAAGACAAAACATCAGGCCAAGCTCTGCTGGGACTGAGGAGTGGTCCCATGGACCCCAAGATCCCCTCTCACTAGGCTGAGGGTGTTGAGCCTTGAATGTGATGGTGTCACTGATTCTTGAGAGTGATGCAGAGCCCTCAGGGGGGATCCTTTAAGAATTTGTGCACTTACCAAAGTCAGTTTAAAATTATAACCTAAACTTAATGATACGGGCAAGACTCAGGTCAACCTATGGTGGTTGATTAAACAAGTTAGAGCTGATTCCCCTACATGGTAGCTCTTCCCTGGAACAGAGTCCCACAGACCCTCACAATATCCATGGAAATATTTCAGGGGGCACGGAACTTAAATGGGGTCGAGGAACTTACATCTTCATTTTCATTCACCTCCACCTGAAAGTAACCATTTCCTTTCTTGTGAATTTAGACAGGAAATCAAAGCAGTGATTTCCATAGGACCTGTGACTTTGTCACCAATAGATACTCATCCAGCCTGATGATCAAGCTGTCAATAGTGGAGGGTACACTCTATTTCCCATCTCAACCAAAAGGAATTTTATTCTATTCATTTTGAGCAAAGATAAGAATTGATAACTCTAAAACTGTGCTTCTTCAACTTGAATGTGTTACCAGGTCACCTGAGACTCCCATGAATGCAAACTGTGACTTAGTAGGTGTGGTGGGGCCCCAGAGGCTGCATGCCTAACGAGCGCCCAGGGGACTGATTACGGGACCAGACCTGGAGCAACCCGGCTGCACAGTTATTTGTATGTGGTGGCACTTTAAAGATGAAGATCCTTATTTGGACAGATATAAAAAAAAATATTTGAAGATACAGTGCCTACGTCACTTGGTATGCATTTTACACCTCACATGATAATATGAACAATTACTTAAAAATATTCTCTTCGTGTTTACCAGTATATAGAGTTAGGCAAATTGTTCTCACAAGTGCGTTTTCATATCAGTTTGTCGATGCCTTTATGACTTCATTTATCACGTGGTAATATATCCCATGGTTTATAATAAATGTCCCCCGAGCGTGTGGTGACCACGTCTTCTTCATCTTTACTTCCAGTGTCTTTCAGGGTGTTTTGTAAATATTAACTTTTTAATGAACATTCAAAAGGGACCTTATCAATGCCACGGTTTCTTTCTAGATCCTTGCAGTGCACTCATTGGAAATGTACAATCCTCAACCAAAACACATTTGTGTTTAATTCCCAAAGCAACTTTGGAAGATAAAATTTTTCTGTTTCATTTTCCTCATCACCCAAATACTCCTTTTTACTTGGGGCCTACTCACTTTTTAATTACACTTGAATTTGTCTAATTCAGCCTAAAATGCCTGTTCGTAATTTAGAACTGACAGTAACAAGATTTCCCAGTAGAACAATTCCTGGTTGTTACAAATGGAGTGGATAGAAAGTTCTGATGTACACATCAGCTGAAAGGCATGTACTTCGTGGACGCTCCCAATAGGCATACAATAAACTTGATTTGGTTCTACATCCAAGGTGCCTGGGGCTTAGCCCTCTTAACAAAGGCCTGTGCATGTGTCCAGAGGCACTGGGGCTTTATCTGACATCCAGATCCACAGCTGAAACACAATTGAACTGTACACTTGAACTGACTGAACTGCATGGTATGTGAAATAAATCTGTTAAGGAAAGAGAGAGAGAGAGAGACATAGTATCCCAGTCCTCATAATGAAGGAGTTGGCTGTGTGCTCTGAGTAGATGTGTGGCCATTATGATAATCTTGATTTGAAATCCGAACTAGTGGAGGCATCTGCATTAGGACTTTGAAGCAGGGGCTACAGAATCAGAGGATCAAGGTTCAAATCCCAACTGTACTACTTTCCAGTTGTGAAACCTTGGGAAAGTTACTAAATTTCTTGGTAAGATTTTTTTTAATCCTTACCCCACTATGTTCATTGACTTTAAAGAGAGAGGTAGGAGGGAGAGAGAGGGAGAGAGACAGAGAGAGAGAGAAAGACATTGATGTGAGAGAGAAACAGGAGCATCAATCAGTTGCCTCTTGTACACTCATGAATGGGGGATGGGACTTGCAACCGTCTGATGTACGGGCTGACGTTCCCAGCCACCCGAGCCACCCGGCAGGGCTTGGTAAGATTTTTAATCTGCCAAATGGAGTTACAATAATACCAGATTCCAGTGGTTATTATGAGAGTTAAATTGGACAATTCTTGTAAATGGCTTAGCACAATATATGGCCCTATGGTGGGTGCTCAATACATGCTGCTATTTTAATTTTTATATTATTATTATTTTATCTCCTGGAAAATACCAGGGAGGGTATCCTGGAGAAAGCAGATGGCAGTGGTGGTTGCTGGGTCCCAAAGCCATCATCTCCCATTAAAAATGTCCTGTGACCTTCTCAGGTCGGTCAAGGCAATCTCGTTCTCACACTGAACCTGACCGCTGCCCCTTTCACAGCTCAGAGCTTATTTTAGTGGCTCACAGACAAGGTGGCCCGTCAAAATCATGTGGAGCTTGTCAAAGACAAACTTTGAGTCTCCAGCTGAGGTGTGGGGCCATGGGTCTCAAAGTGCCACCTTGGGACAGAAGCGTCAGCATCAGCGGCCCTCCAAGGGAGGCCTGCCGACCTGGAAATTCAGGGTGGGACCCCACGACCTGCGGCAATGGGCCCTCCAGGTTATTCTGATGCATGCTGAAGTTGACAATAACTGACCAAGTGGAATCTGATTTTAGATAAGCTCCTCCTGTGACTTAGCCCTGCTCATTTGCATACTGTCATGGGAACCGGTACTAGAACAACAGAATTGCACTTTATCCTGGCTAAACCATCCAACCCACCAGCAGAGACAGTCTCAGAATTCTCTTGCGTGGACCCGCCTCCAGAGCAGAAATGGACAGGTCATGCACACACCTGCCAGGGCTCATTTCCTCGGGGGACATTAATTTCTGTTAAGCTCATGCCTTTGTTTTGTTTTAGACACAAGCTTGGTTTTAAAGTTACTTTATTGATTGATTCATTTACTTTATCACCAAACATTTACCACGTCCTTACTGTAAGTGTTAAGACATCAACAACAATGAAGAAAATGTCACATGTCATGAGATAACAGTTTGGAAGACAAAACTGATCATTAACTGAGATCACCATCTTCTTTCCCCGGCAGCCTCGGCCAGTGGGTAAACAACCTTCGTGTTGACCATTTTGATGCTGCCTTTTCTAAATGAAGGAGAGTGGACCGTATGATTTTTTTTTTTTTTGAGTTTTTGAAAAGTCCAGAGATAGGAAAAATATTGAACATTTATTTGCAGCATGTTCTTAATTTTCTTAAAGTGTTTTCCAATTCCTTGTGAGATGTCAAGGAATTGAAATAACCCCAAAATAAGTCAGTGAAAATAAAAGCAATAAAACGTAGTGTCATTAGGGAACAGAGAGGAGCCTGGTAAAGATGCTGGAATAGTGGGCTTATAATATATTAGTGTGTGCAGTTTCCACTTCTGAGAAGTGGTGATTTCGTAGCTTTTTAAAACCCAGGTACTGAGTTTTGATTGTGCTTGTAAGTTAATCATGAGTTAAATCATATTCATAATATGGATCTGAAAAATGCACCTAACCTTTCTCTATAACCTGGAATCAAAATAATGTTATTGGGGGAAAAAAGCAAAAGGAAGCTGCCAGCTTGACCTGCCGTGGTCTCCCTTTAAGTTATCCAGGGTTTTCATCAAAAGTTTTCTACAGAAAATACGGTTCCAGCCATACAAACAAAAATCATATTTCTTGAAGGGCTTACCAGTTTAATATGTTCTCGCTTCTGGTATTTTTCACTATAATACTGTTCTTGTCGAAGATTAAGCAGTTGCTGCTGTTGTTTATCCTTCAGGTCTATTAACTTTTGGGTCATTTCGGCATCCAGGGCAGCGAGGTCCTGTTCAATGGCTGATGAGCCGTGGTCAGGGCTGCTGGGCTCCGACCTGCGGAGACACAGAGTTGGACTCACAAAACATGCAAGTCATAGTAAGGTGAGGGGTGGGGGGCTCACCAGGGCTCCCCTTGGAGAGTACTGTGTGTATGTATCCGATAGCCCACTTCAGGTACAGGCTGGAACCCCGAGGACAAGGCATTTGTTTAGACCAGTCGGTATGTGCCGGGCACTTTCTACTTTGCAAAAGGCTTTCCCAACAACCCAGAGAGCGGTATGACCACCTTCAGTTAACGTCTGAGGAAAACAGGCCCGATGAGACAACGCGTCCAGGGCCCCCACGTGGGGAGGCCGCAGTGCAGCGCACCCGGGGACGGGCTCCTATGGAAAAGCCGTCCGTGTTCTTAAGTACAGCACAGAGCCACTGCACACCTGTATCTGGACAGAAAATAGCCTTATACAGTCTGCTCTTCAATTATGTGAAAACCTCGGGTGAGATCATGGATATTTGAATAAAAAACTGATGAACATTATGTCCATTTATAACTCTGAGCTACTTTCAGAATTTTAATGTGTATCGAGGGGGATGGGAGACGGGCAGGTATACTCAGGCCACAGTGGCTTTGTCTCTTGAAGGAAAGTTTCTCCTGGTATGTCTTTTGATACTAGATGCTTAGGGGTTTTTGTTTTTGTGTTGAGGGAAAGTATAAAAAAATAACCAAGGGAACAATGTTTCTGCGTCTTCCATAAAAACAGAGTTGAAAATATCCCATTGCCTAATGTTCCCTGTTTAAGATCCATGAGATGAATTCTTTTGTAATTTAATAGAGAAAATGTTTGTCTCTCTTGGAAAAGCAAGCAAGTTTCCTTTAATCAAATAAGGAGAATTGTCTAACCCATATTTCCTTTTCTCAGAAGCTGAGGGCTAAACTCAGTGTTCAAGGACAGAAATTACATTAAACGGTTGGTGCTGTCCAGTAGACATACAACATGAGCCACGCATTTAATTGTTTTCTACACACGTAACTTAAAAATTTTAGTAGCTACCTTAAAAAGTAAAATGACATGTGTGAAATGAATTTTAACAATATATTTTATATAACCTAACATATCCCTAATAGTATGATTTCAACATGTAATGAAAGCAAAATACAACCAGAAGCATTGAATAAAGAACAATCTGACAGTAACCAGAGGGGAAGAGGGGGTCATAGGGGGTAATGGGAGGGGAGGATCAAGGAACATGTATGAAGGACACATGGACAAAGCCAAAGGGGTGGGATTGAAGGTAGGAAGCGGGGATGGGTGGGGAGAGTGTGACGGGGTGAAAATGGAGACAATTGTACTTGAACAACAATAAAAAATAAAATAAAATAAAATCAATGTAAGTCCATAAAAGAGATGTGAGTTATTTTATATTCTTCTTTTTATTTTTTTTTAATTTTATTTATTTTCAGAGATAGGAGAAGGGAGGGAGAAAAAGCCATGTATGGCTGCCTCTCACATGGCCCTCACTGGGGACCCGGCCCGCAACCCAGGCATGTGCCCTGACTGGGAATCGAACCGGGACCCTCCGGTTCCCAGCCCGCGCTCAATCCACTGAGCCACACCAGCCGGGCTATATTCTTTCTTTTTAAATCAAGTCTTTGAAATCTGGTATGTATTTTATATTTGCAGCACATTTCAATTTCTATGAGCCACTTCCCAAGGGCCCAGTAGCCACCCGCAGCCCGTGACTCCTGTACTGGACCGCAGGTCCACAGGGCTGGTGGCCGCTCAGTCTGTGCGGATGCTGTGTTACTTTCTCTATTTTCGTAAGATTTTTACACATATCTTCTGTAAGTTACTTCAACACTCTATTGGAAGTGTGCAGGATAAGACTTAGAAGTAAATAAATATGTGAAGAGACAAATGACTACATACATATCCTAAAAGAGAAATTTAGGAAAAGTTTTAGACCAAGCTTTCTCGGAACTGTCTGCCTAAGTGGGTAAATGTTAATGCCTTTAGCTTTCAGCTTTTCCCCTGGAAGTTCACCTTGATGGCTTCTAAGGCAGCTCCAGTTCTACGAAATAATGATTTAGCTGCTTCATACAATACTAGCACTATGTTTTGATTGTGCTTTTTAATCCCATGTTAAATCTTATGTTCACAATGTGAATCGGAAAAATTCTCCTTACCTCTCCCTATAACCTGGTGTCCAGACAGTTCAGTAAAGAAGCGAAAGGAAGGCTGTGTTCAGCCCTCTGACTCAGCTCACCAGCAGGTAGATTCCAGTTCACGTAGTTCCTGGCATTACCATATCAGCTACATGTGGGTGATACCTGTATAGATCATGTCAACTGCTGTGTCCCCTGGGCATATAGTTGACACTCAATAACTATTGGTTGAATAAATGTGTAAGAGATGCTTCTCCCCATCAAGTCTGGGTGAGTGGAGCTATGGGGCCTCCTAGATCCAAACACAAGAGTTATCTGTGCAGGGCTCTGTGGGTTTTAGATGGTGCAGCAAAGTGGGGACTTCTTTACTCTGTGTGACAAGTTGTCTCTTCAAGTAGGTTCTAGGTACACAGAAAATTCTCATACCCACCAGGTTGGCCACTGTAATATGGGAAGACAGCCAACTGACATTGGGCTCATAGGCTAGAATTTAAGGGTAGGACTTCCTGCATATCTGTTCTCAGAATGTGGCCAAATGAAGAAATTCAGTCCACAGGCAAATCTGCACTGAGGGGACAGAGGAGCCACAAAGAATGGAGGGAGTGGGGTGGCTTTCCTCTTGCGGTGGTATAGGTCCAAAATACGTTACAAAACATCAAAAATCCACGTAAATGACTCTCTTCCTCATGTCATCAAACACACACTCATTCAACTTACTTTTTCTTGCTATCCTTTTTGGCTGTCTTTTCCAAAGCCGCCCTCCTTCTTAAGTAGTCATTCTGAATTTCATTATATTTTGTAGTGTGTTCTTTGATAAGGTCAGTGGTTTTCTTGTGGTGTCTCTTAACCAGGTCTTTCATTTCTTTGTAGTGCTTCTTTTGAAGTTTTACAAATGATTTCTGTTGCTTTAACTCTTCAATAGTCTGTGCTTCCACTTCTGCAACACATGAGTAGAAAAGTTAACAGACATGGAAGGACCGACTGCATAGACGTGGAGCGGAGCGGTAACTGATTATTGAGCAATGTTTGTCTGATCTAGTTAACTTTGGGACTAGGTTTCCAAATTTTGCAAAGACTCAATTTCTTTACTTGCAACTTTTAAAAAAAGTTTGGGTTCCCTAGAAACAGAGCCCAAGAGGAGCAACCAGGCGCATGTGATTTACGGAGGGGTATCTCAGGAGGAAGGGAATGAGGGCAGCAGACAGGGAAGGGGCAGTAGCTAAGCAACAATGTGGTCTTAGCTGGAGCCCGGCTCCTGCCTGATTCAACTGGGAACTCTGGAGGGTGAATTGTACCACAGAGCCAGCCTCACCATGAGGCAAGAAGGTCAACACACTGTGTATTTGATGGGGGAGGCATATCCTGCTGGAGAGGAGGCTTCCTCTGGGCTGAGGGCAATTTTCAAGAGCAGGGGAAGCTATGAGCTATTATAACCTGGCACTCACATCAGCTAGAGGATGAACGCACCAGAGGGGAGATGTGGGTGGGGCACCATTAGCACCCACCTTAAGGGTCACAGTATTTCCTTACTTTCTAGGGTTATTTTGATGATGAAATAAAAGAATTCCTGCAAATTATTTAACCTGGTTTCTGGCAGTGTGCCTGTTGATGCTTAACAAACGACTGTACAGGTTCTACAGCACCATCTCTAAGGGGCACTGTTCACAGTGCAGACATGGTAGGTTTGCATAGTTATCAGATTGGTCCAGTACAGAGCAATAAAGTGAAGGAATGAGGTTTTCCTAAAGGCACCATAAGCGTTAGTGGCATCTTAAATTACTACATATTTTATTCAATGCTGAGAAACCATTTAATGTGAAAGAACTTGACCTGAAGACATTCTGTATTTTATTGACATATTTTATTAACTCTAGAAAATGTATGAAAAGTATGTTAACATTTCTGAAATCACAGTGCATCTCACAGCCCGTGGAGTCAGTGGGCCAGCGCTTTTCTTTCTTAGCCATCCCTGAATAGTGGGGCGCCTCAACGTTGATGGCATCTTAACTGCAATAAATTATCGTCTATTTGGACCTAGATTATGTCATAGTTCACATGTTCCCATGCTTTGACTTGAACTTTCCACTGCTGGGAACAAAAACATGTTATCAGCAATGTTTAGAACTGTCAAGAGATTCAGAAATAATATATGCCATGAATAACAACAGACCTGAATAGGAAATGAGATATCTAGTGTATAAATGTTGAAATCAGAATAATAAATTATATCCCTAAATGCTGAGGTCTTGAAGCATTTGAAATATGCTTTCCTTTTTTATTATGTATCTATTCTCCTGACATTCAATTCCTTTTGATACAGAGGCCAGGGAGAAAATCAGGTATATTTATTTAATGGTTTCCCTCAGGCCCCAATAGACTCATTATGTTTGCATAATAACTTATTATATTAAGAATTTAAAATCCTAAGGAATCGCTGCATTTTTCCCAATAGATTCAGTCCCACTTCTTTAAAAATGGTGTGCAGTACAACAGAGTTTAAGATGTTCCAACGTATGATCTTGAAAAGTTCAAGAGAAAATACTTTTAAAAAACCCTGTAGATGAAAGGCTACTCTTTGAATATGCTCTTAAGTATAAAGGTAATGTTCATTATATAAAGAAACAAATATCACTCATAAACAAGCTACTCAGAGATAATCACTGCTAATATGTCAGTACACCCATTGCCTTTTTTCTATGCATTTATTTATTTTTATTTTATTTATTTTTTAAAAGATTTTATTTATTTATTTTTAGAGAAAGGGGAAAGGGATGGAGAAAGACAGAGAGAGAGAAACATCAATACATGGTTGCCTCTCACACGTTGGCCCATAACCCAGGCATGTGCCTTGACTGGGAATCGAACCAGTGGCCCTTTGGTTTGAAGACCAGCATTCAGTCCACTGAACCACACCAGCCAAGGCCTATTTATTTTTAAACAACAATAGAATCATGCTCTATTTACATTTTTGTCTCTTATTTTATGAGTCAACATTGTATTGTTACCCAGGGAACTAAATCTTTAAAAACATGCTTTTAAAAAATACATTCTTCAAGTAATTTTCCTATGCATGTTTTATGTATTATTTTGGTAAGATGTAAATACATACATAAAGGTATGTAAATCATGAATGTTAAGGCCTGTAAATTTTCACAAAGTGAGCATGCTTCAATAACCATTACTCAGATCAAATAAGAATATTATCAGCACTCAGAAACCCCCTTTTGGGTTCCTGCTCCCTACCAAGCATAATCCAATCCGCATTTCCAACAGCATGAATTAATTTTGCTTGTTTTTTAAGTTTACATAGATGGACTCATCAAGTATGTGCTCTATTGTGTCTGACCTTTTTTCTTCAACATGATCCGTGTGAATTTTATCGATGTTGTGTGTGGCTGTAGTTTATTATTCCCAGAGCTGCATCCAGTTTTAGTCTGTGACCACAACGTATTGATCCATCCTACTGTTTATGGACAGTGGGTTGTGTACAGTTGGGCTCTTACCAATAGTGCTGTTTTTGGTGAACATGTGTGTGCATTTCTGTTATACATTGGGTCAGGTATTCTCATAATTTTTCAGACTTTACTACTTACTGTTAATTGTATTTAAAAAGCTTGTTCCAATTTTAGCTGCACTAGTTTATGTAACTAACCAAATATAAAATATTTCCAAATTGTATTGAAGTTTCCAAACACTGTGTATTATTCTGTTGTCACAAATGGATAATACTCTGCACTTCTAAATTATAGTTTATTGTCACTTTGAGAAGACATACATTTTTGTTAGCTGAGTCACATTTTCAGTATGAAATTATTCTTGGATTCTAAAAGAGATCTCTTGTGAAACTACTTATTTATTTATTTAGTTTTAAAAGTTTTTATTTACTTTTAGAGAGAGGGGAAGGGAG